>OVBE01005704.1:0-21208 GCA_900406425.1 Iberis pinnata
CTCTCCCTCAGTAATTCTCTCATAAATAAAATAAAGCTTAGTTCTAAAAATCTAAAAGATAATGTATTTATAGGCTAAAAAAGTAAAATATCAACTAAGGGAAACTTGGATAGGCTTGAGGACTTGAATTGCAAATTGGAAAACTTCTTCTTCTTCTCGGGTTAAGTGCCCGATCGAGCAAGTGTTGCCCGATCGGGCAGATTCACATAATTGCTCAACTCTTCTTTTGTTGCTCGATCGATCTCTTTCTTCGGAAAATACCAGGAACATTTGCTCGATCGGGCATAACACCTGCTCGATCGATCACTTTTGTCTTCAACTTCTAATTCTTCTGAAACTTCCTGAAATGCATCGTTTTTTCTTCGATTTGACTCGAACACCTAGAATACTGAAATTCTACCAAATATGCAATGAAAACACTCAGAATAATGCATAATAGCAAACATAAATGTCCACTATTATGCATTAAAACCGAGTAATATCAAACCACTTCTTATTAACATGTTGTTAACTTTTAAAAGTTTAAAATATTAATTTTTTAACAATAAACTATCTAAAATTTCCTACCATAATCTTCCCTTTATTATTTTGTATATCCTTGAAAAACATACGAAAACAAAAACCGTAAAACCTAAATATAAATATAAATTAATTTTAGCGTCAAATAAAAAGTTATATTAAACTTTCAAAAGAAACATTATTCCAAGAAAATAATCTTTTGAAAGTTTCAAATTCATAAAAAATTATTTAAAATTTACTTACAATAAATGTATAAATAGTTGTGTATAACTTTTTAAATTAATTATGTGCTTAACGAGTAGTGTTTAATGTGTTTGGATGAAAAAGATATTGCGGACTAATATACATTCTACAAAATTATAAGTTTTTTCTTTTGATTTATAAACAAACATATTTGTGTGTCACTAAATATTTATTTTACATATAACTTCATCTATATATAATTATTGGAACACGATTTGAATACTAGAAGTACGTCAAATATGTAATGCAAAATTTTTCATGCACAAACTTGATTATAATGGGAAAAACATATACTTAAGCAAAATATATATTATATTGACGAAAAATACATGATTTAAAGCTGAAATAATAATAAGCTATGATGAAACTAGGGATGTCAAAATGGGTAAAATATAATGAATTAACTCAATTCAATCCAACTCATTCATCCATTGAGTCGAATATTATGGTTCTAAAGAGTTAATGATTTTAATGAATTAAATGGGTTGAGTTAAAATGGTTAATTTTTTTTATGGGTTATTGAGTTGTAATGGATAATCCATTAACCTATTAATTATGTTTCATTATCCTTCATATTCATCATCACATCACATCACCATCATCATTATCACAATTATTCATCACCATACATTAACATAAAACTAACATCATTACATTAAAACATAACATCTTCACCATCATAACATATTTTTCTGCCAAAATTTTCCATTGACATATCCCGCTACAATTTTCCCGTCAAATTTTCCTACCAAAATTTTCCTGTCAAAATTTTTTCGTCAAAATTTTTCCGCCAAAATTTTCCCACAAGAATTCTTCCGTCAAAATTTATCCCACCAACATATTCTCGTCATAAGTTTTCCCGTCATAAACGTTCCCGCCAAAAATTCCCCCCTAAAAAATTTCCGTCAAAATCTACCCGCCAAAATATTCCTGTCAAAATTTTTCCCACCAAAAACTTTCCCGTCAATTCCTGCCAAAACTTTCCTGTCAAAAATGTCCCTACAAATTTTTTTCGATAATAATGATCTTGATGAAATTGGTGATGAGATGATTATGGTGTAATGATGATGTCATAATTAACAGTTATGATATTTATTTTAATAATAAACAAATTATTATGGGTAACCATTTAAACCCATTAACCCATTAGTTTAAAATATGTTATGAGTTGATCCGGACCATATGCTTGATGGATTGAGTTGACTCATCACTATTAACCAAATAGTTTGATTGAATTTGAGTTGGTTTACCTACTTTGACACCCCTAAATGTAATAATATCAAACTCTTTATCATTTTAGAATTATATTTGTTTTATAGTAAATTTTATTTTTACTATCTAAGATTCATAAAATTTTTATATGAATGTTTATTTTAATTTTTTTTGATAAGCTAAAATATTCTTAATATCATTTAGGCCGAAGAAGAATGACGATAAATACATGAAACTAAAATCTAACGAAAAAAATTGAATATCATGACATTTAGCCACTTAGCTACAATATTTACCAAAATAAAAATGTTATATTTAGGTGTTAATATTTTTAGTTAAATTAAAAAACTATGTGATGTTTTATGCTATGCGTATATATATACTAATTTATAAAAATTGCCATCCTGCTCAAGCTCACCTTCCAAACCACCGTCTACTACATCTGGCATGAGCGGAACTCAGGGTGTCACGGTCAAGCCCATCAACCACACTCTTGTCTCCAAGCACTCTTTACACGCGCCATCAGAGACCAGATTATCAGCCTCCACTATGCACCACAATCTCGTCTACATCCACTACTTCATCGTTGGACCACTCTTCACTCTTGCTAGTTCTGCCTCCTCTTCAATCTTGTATCAGCCATGTTTTCACTTTGTATTGGTATTTGGCTCGGGTCACATGTCTTGTACTCTTTTCCCTGGATCTAGTTTTATCCCACTGGATTTTCTAGATTCAGGTTATAACGAGGCAAACATGTAAACCCACTCTAGAGCCATATACTTTCTCCACTTTTAGCTTCTACCAAACATTCTTTATTGTACATAAACTTTTACTTTTAGTCTAATAAATTTAACATTTCATAAAAAAATTTTTTATAAAAATTGATACAATTTTATTTGAATGCAAGATTTTGTTTAAAATTGATTATAACCCACAATAATAATATTAATTTTTAGTTAACAAAATATTATTTGATTTAACTTCTTAATAAAAAGGTTATTTAACTAGAAAATAGTTTTTTAAATCAATCAACTATCTAAATGACCAATAGTAGCTCGATTCAATTATTTTTTGAATCAAAATTTTATTTAAGTAAAAGTAGAATGTTGTTTGAACACTTATTTAGATATTAAGTCGTGCATACATGACCGGCTCATATAGGGAGGCGGGGAGTGCAACCGCCCCGGGGCCCCTGTTCTGTTGATTTAAGCGTCTATTTTTTATAAATTTATTTTTCACATATATATATATATATATATATGTATATATATTTCAAGGTTTTTGAATAAATATTACAATTGAAATCTAATACAAAAATTTGAGTAGTGTTACTTAATCTTTTTATATATAAATTAAAAAAATAAGAGGTCCAAAATTATATTTCACCCAGAGATCCATAATGTTTTTGAGACGGTCCTGCGTGCATACATATACATATTAGTGCAGACCTTCGATAGACCTTGGTTGATTTGTAGTCTGCAACATTTATTTAAGAGGCTCATTTCTCTCTATCATGCACGAGGAACGAATTCAACTTGTTTTCTCTCTTTCACGCACTTCTTAACATTTATGTGATCCTAGCATCGAACTAATACAATCGATCAATCTTTTACACTCTATGTTTTGATGATTCGAACTTCAATCACTCAAACACAAAATCCTATCTCACAGTTCTCTTTGTTTTTTTTTTTTTGATGATATGTTTCTCTTAATCACGAAATCCAATATTCTTTCTCGCAACTATCTATGTTGTTCACTCAAACACACACCCACAACGTCACAAGTTATTATGATGTAAATAGTATAGTTAGTTGCTTAGCTAATATACTATAAATACACCTATGTATATTACATTTTGGATTAATGAGAAATTGTTTACTTCTCTATCTTTTGCTCATGTTAGTTGTAATATGGTATCATAGACTAAAGAAAAGTCATAAGCGTTTCAATTCTTGATTCTTTCTTCTTATCTTTCTCGATCGTTCTTCATCGTTTCTATATGATTCTACGATTCCTCAATATGATTACATTCTTCATTACGATTCTTCTATCTTTCTTCGCGTAAATTGGCGATTTCAACTCAGTTTCAGCTCAGTCTCATCATCTTGATTTCTTCGATTCTTTATTCGAATAAGCTTAAATCAGTTCAAAATCAGCTCAAAATCAGTTCGCATAGGGTTCTTGTTTACAATGTCAACAGATTCCAGCTCAACAACTCGTCAAAACACTGATCAATACAAGAATCCATATTACTTACACAGTAATGATCATCATGGATTGCAGTTAGTCTCCGATCGTCTTGAAACCGGAGCAGACTTTCAATTTTGGCGTCGATCCATTCACATGGCGCTCAATGTTCGCAACAAACTTGGATTCATCAATGGTAAATATTCTGAACCACTTGATGATGATCCGAATGCTGGTTCTTGGTCTAGGTGTAATGATATGGTCATTACATGGTTGATTAATTCGGTTAGTAAAACGATTGGACAGAGTCTGTTGTTTATATCAAGTGCTGAAGGAATCTGGAATAGTCTTTTAGCTAGATTTAATCAAGGTGATGCACCACGAATATATGAAATAGAACAACAAATTAAGTAGATTCAACAAGGATCTTTAGACATTAATTAATATTATACTGCATTGATTACTCTTTGGGAAGAGTACAAGAACTTTGTAGAACTACCTATATGCACTTGTGGCAAATGTACTTGTGGTGTTGCACTTTTTTGGAAAAGTTACAAGGACAAAGAAAGGTTGTCAAGTTTCTTATAGGATTCAATGATGGTTATGAGCAAACAAGACGACACATATTAATGCTCAAAACTTTGCCAACTATGGAAGAAGCCTATAATATAGTAGCTCAAGATGAGTGTCAAAAGCAAATAAAACCTACAATTAAGAATGATTCAGTTATTTTCATTACAAATGGTCACTTTCTTCAGACTAATTCAGGCTTTGTTCCTAATTTAGATTCTATTGAACAGCCTTTTGTGGCATTTTATGATAATTTTATACCAAGACAACATCCAATTTGCACTCATTGCGGTTTGCTTGGTCACGTTGTCAACAAGTGTTATCAAATATATGGTTATCCTCTGGGTTATAGACCACCTTCTTAGTATCAAGGACAACAATCTAGACCAGCAATCAATACATAATTCTGACGACAAAATCCAACTAGAAACATGTCATTTCAACAACCTATAACCACACAAAAAATTCATGAATCAGAATCATAGATCATCACAACAATCTCCAAGATATTACAACAACAAAGATTAAACTATTGCTCATATCACTAATCAACAACATGACTATTCAAATCAATTGCATTCTATGGAGTCTGATACATATGATTCTCATTAAATCAATCAACTGAGCACTCAAGTCAATATCTCAAACAAGTCACGTCCATCTTCTTCCTTAATTACTTATGTTGGTTACATAGCTCCACAATCAATTGCTGGTATGCTTCCTCTTCCTTCCTCTAGTGTCCAATTTCAGAACAATTGCCTTACTTTACAAAACCAATGCTTTTCCACTTTACTCAAAACTCTTCCTGCTAGTGCTTGGATAATAAATAGTGGTGCAACCAGTCATGTTTGTTCAAACCTTTCCTTATTCGTTGACACTAGACCAGTTCATAATACCACAGTTTCTTTACCAAATGGAGCTAGGGAACACATAACACATATAGGAACAATTCATCTTACACATACATTGATTCTTCATGATGTTCTGTTTGTTCCTTCATTTAGTTTCAATCTCATTAGTGTTAGCACTTTACTCATTCATAGTCAAGATTTTGCTCATTTTTATCCACATTTTTGCATAATTCAGGACCTTTCTCAGGCCTGGACAATTGGTAGAGACAAATCATCAAAAAAACTTTACATCCTTGACCTCACCAACTTCAATACATCTCCTTGTGATAATAAAGGTTTATGTGCATCATTAGATATTGATGGGGATTTGTGGCACTATCGCTTAGGGCATGTTTCTGTAGCCAAGCTTTTTGTTCTTTCTTCTTCTTTGTCTGTACCAAAAACAGTTTTAAATAAAGATCATGTTTGTTCCATTTGTCCACTAGCTAAACAACGTAGATTACCATTTCAATATAATCATAATATGTCTTATGAACCTTTTGATTTACTTTATTTAGACATTTGGGGTCTTTTTTCAACAGAATCCATTGAAGGTTATCATTTCTTTTTTACTATTGTTGATGATTGTTCTCGTGTTACTTGGGTCTACATGTTAGAACATAAGAGTGAAGTGAAGCAGATCTTTACATATTTTATCACTTATATCTTCACTCAATATCATAGACATGTCAAGGCTATTCGTTCTAACAATGCTCCTGAACTTGCTTTTACTCATTTGTTAAAACAACATGGTATTTTTCATTATTACTCTTGTGTTGATAGGCCACAACAGAATTCTGTTGTAGGAAAAAACATCAGCATCTTTTAAATGTTGCAAGATCATTGTTATTTCAATCTAACATTCCATTGGTATATTGGTCAAATTGTGTTTCTACAACTGCTTTTTTGATAAATAGATTGCCTCCTGTTTTGAAAGATAGAACACCATATCAGGTTCTTACTAATAAATCTCCTAGTTATGATTTCATACGAAGTTTTGGTTGTCTATGTTATGTTTTAACTTATCCTAAATACAGAACTAAATTCTCTCCTAGCTAGAGCTTGAGCTTCAATTTTTATAGGCTATCCTATTGGTTACAAAGGATACAAAGTTTTAGATCTAGAAAAAAACAATATCTCCATTTCACGTGATGTAGTTTTTCATGAAAAGATTTTTCCTTTTACGAATGATAAAATTCTGGCTGACTTTCATTTCTTTTACTCTTCTATATTGCATGTTTCTTGTCATTATGATATTGCATTTCATAATGAATCATCATATGCATTAGCTTCTACATCATCACCTGCATTAGCTTCTGCATCATCATCTGCATTAGCTTCCGCCTCATCTCCTGCTTTATCACCTCAAACTTCTTCTGCATCACCTGTCCATTCACCATCACATTTATTCCCTAGTATACCATTATCTCTTTCTGAAAATGGTCCTCTACCTAGTCTAGTAGATAATAATCAACATAGGTCTAAACGTGCTAGTAAACCACCTTCCTATTTGTCTGATTACCGCTGTTACATGACAAACCACACCAACAATTCCTTTACCTACTCATACTACTCCTTTTCCTTTACAATAGGTTATTTCCTATTATACTTTATCACCAACTTACAAACACACTGTCGTTTCCTTCTCTGCTAAAACTGAGCCTAAATCATTTAAAGAGGATATGAAATTAGAAAAGTGGATTGAGGTTATGAATATGAAACTGTCAGCGTTTAACACATTGCATGAAGGAAAGCATATTATTAGCAATAAATAGGTTTATAAGATTAAGTATAAAGCTGATGGAACAGTGGAACGTTACAAAGCCAGACTTGTGGCAAAAGGTTACACTCAACAACCAGTGATTGATTACATTGATACATTTTCACTAGTTACCAAGTTAGTCATTGTGAAGCTCTTACTAAGATTGGTTGTTGTTCATTGCTGGCATCTCATTCAGATGGATGTAACTAATGCCTTTCTACATGGAACTCTTGATGAAGAAATTTATATGAGTCGTCCTTTGGGCTACACTCCACCACCTGGTTTTGAATTACCACACAAACCAGTTTGCATATTGTGTAAATCCTTGTATGGACTCAAACATGCTAGTCGTCAGTGGTATCACACATTTTCCCAAGTGTTGCTTACTCATGGTTTCTCACAATCAGCCTCATACAATACTTTGTTTGTGAAGTTTACCAATTCCACTATGATTGTTATTTTGGTATACGTTGATGATATTATTATCACTGGTAATGATCATTCCTTTAACATAAAATATCTAGGCATTATGAAATTTTTCTTTGCTTTGGAAGTTGCTCGTTCTAAGAAAAGAATTATTGTCTGTCAACGTAAATATGATTTGTCTCTTCTTGAAGATGCATGCTTATTAGGGTGAAAACCAAGCTCAGTACCTATGGAAAGTATAGTTCAACTTAGTATATCTGTGGGCATCACTTTACCTGACTTTAAACCATATCGTGAGTTGATTGGAAGGCTCTTATACCTGACTATAACTCGACCAGACATTACATATGATGTTAATAAGCTCAGCTAGTTATTGTCCAAACCAACAGACCTCCATATTCAAGTTGCTCACAAAATACTGAGGTACATCAAGAACAATCCAGGGCAGGGACTTTTCTTTTCTAGTAAAACCTAATATGAATTTATCAGCATTTGTAGACGCAGATTGGGATGCGTGTCCCGACTCTAGAAGATATGTATTTGGTTACTGTGTCTTTCATGGTGGTTGATTTTATGGAAGTCGAAGAAGCAACAAGTGGTGAGTAGGAGCAGCACTTAAGCTGAGTATAGAAGCTTAGAAAATGCAACATGTGAACTCTTATGGATCCAACAATTGTTACAAGCATTTCATGTTGATATCAAGCTTCCAGCAACTCCGTTTTGTGATATCAAATCAGCATTGCATATTGCCTCCAATCTGGTGTTTCACGAGAGGATAAAACATGTTGAAATAGATTGTCATACAACTCGGGATCAACTCAAGAATGGATTTCTCAACACTCTACATGTAGCTTCGACTAATAATCTTGCAGATATGTTGACAAATGCTTTACCACCTGGATTATTCAAGTCTTTGCTTCCAAGGTTTCAACTTTCAAGCCTTTATTTGCCTCAAGACCTTACCAATTATAGGTCTGTGGGAGCATATTATGATGTAAATAGTATAGTTAGTTACTTAGCTAATATACTATAAATACACCTATGTACATTACATTTTGGGTTAATAAGAAATTGTTTACTTCTCTATCTTTTGCTCATGTTAGTTGTAATACAAGTCTCTATACTAATTTAACAAGGAGAATAAAAGAAAACACTACAAGAAAACACGCCAGGACTGACAGGCTATTTCGTCAATAGCTGTCAGAAACATGTGTTTTTGATAGCGGAGTCCGTCAGTCCTAGAGCGTCAGTAATGATTATCCGTCAGTAATCCGTTAGTAATTACTGACGGATTATTGAAGATAGATTACGGACGGAGTTTTGACGAGAAATATCCGTCAGTAATTCTCCGTCAATAATCTGTCAGTAGTTACTGACGGATTTTGAATTAATTTTTAAGAAAATAAATATTTATTTATTTATATTTATGATATAAATGTATATTTAAATAAATTTTAATTGATTAATAATAAATATTTTTAATAAAATTTAAAAATATTTATAAATTTTTAAATAAAATAAAAAATTATTTTAATAAAAGTGTTTTATATTATAAAAAAAGAAAATAAAAGAAACTACTATTGAGCGAGTCGTCCTAATATCGCGTCCATCGTCTCATGCATCTTCGCCAACCAGCTCTGATCCTCTTAACGCGCGGTCGCCAAATCTTCTACGATCTTCTTCAGGGTCTCTACTTCAGCATATTTCCTCCGTATCTCCTCGTCCCTGATTGGATCTTCCACTCCTCAGGATCTTGGTAGACAATATCGGGCCATGTTCTCTAGTCTGAACACGCGCCCCCTTCGACTTCTTCATCGTCTGAAAAAACCAAATTAAAAAATGTTAGACATAGATATAATAAAACATTTAAGAAGTTATCTTATAGAAAAACTTACCTCGATGACGACCTCGTACTGCGTGTCAAGCGGGATATCCTCACCCTCGGGTGTCTTCTGAGTCGCCCTCATGTCATCTATAATCCTCTTGGACATCTCAAGCACCTCCTTAGCTACGAGATCATGAACTTGTCATGTTTTCTTGTTGGTGTGAATGTCCTCTATAAGCTCGAGGGGGGTCGGTCGTCGCCCCTTCTTCCGAGTCTGTTTAAATGTTTAAAGTTTTAGTTATGTTTTTGATTTGATTAAAGTTTAAAATTAACTATAGTGAATGTGTTTTCTTACCAGTTCCTGATCACGAGTGATGCTACTCTTAGCACCTAAGTTTGTTGTCGCAATGCCTACACCGTTGCGGGTGTTGTAGTGGTTGTTCTTGCTCGTCGACGACACTTTTATAGTCTTGGGTTCATACCAATACTGAACAAGATATGGGAATAGGATCTCATGCATCTCCTTCGCCTTATTGCCTTGCGTCTTCCACGTAGTCTTCCAGGTGTGGAAGTGGCTGGTGTAGACTCGAGCCGCCTTCGCCCTAAACTCAGTCCGGACCAAGCCGGTGATAGAAAGACGCTAGTTAAACTTTTGCTATATGATTACAAATTTTAAATTTAGTTAGAAAATAATTATGTTGTGGTTAATTAGTCTAAACTTTTTGGAAATTTTTTACTGCAAAGTGCTGCAACCAAGTCTCCTTATCTTCATCTGGCATCAAGACGAACTTCTTATACGGCTTCTTCAGTAGATTATGCATCATTCTCATGATGTATTTGGTCATATCGTTGTCTGAGGGACCAAACCACGTCGCCCCGTCCGTGAGTAGGGGATCCAGAAATGTCACCCCCTCCCTCCTAGGTTGCATTAGTAGTTCCTCTAGTGGCATGTGCACCAGAGGAACATGAGGCACTGGAGGAACTAGATATTGATGTCCCCGAAATTGAGTTTCCGGAATATGAGTACCCGGCTGAGAAGAAGGAGTCATGGTGGAGGGCATTGAACCTGACCCTCTCGATCTGTCAGCAGTGTCGAGACCGGGCACATAGTATAAACCGTAATTGCTAAAATTACGGTAAATTTAATTAATGTTAGTATATTATGCATAATATAAAATTAATTATTCTTATAGCATAACCATATTTTTAATTTTGTAAAGCAAACATTTTAAAATTAATTATTAAAATTCACAATCAACCCTAGACTTTCATTTAGGGTCTAAAACTCCATTTACATATAACTGACGGATTACTGATGGATTAGGATTATCCGTCAATAATCTGTCAGTTATATGTAAATGGAGTTTTAGATTTCTTAGTTTCTAGTATTTATATTTATGAATTTATAAGTTTATTAGTCTTACAATTTATAAACTTCTAGATAATTTTCCAGTAATCCGTCAGTAATCTGGTTTTTTTTATTTTTTACTAAGATATATATATTAAGTTCACTTGTTCATAAATATGTTATAAGTTGAAAATTTTGTAATTATAAATTTTAGTGTAGACAAATATAAATAAGTTATAAATATGTTGTACACTCATAAATATTACAGAAAATATCAATAATACAAATCAAATGTCGAGTCTACTAGAAAGATGATGATGAATAATTTGATGGAGAAGAATCTGTGTCCGAATCAAATTCATTACCCGAGCCATCGTCTACGTCATGTAAAACCATATTTAGATTATTGAACATCGTGAAATTGACCACAAGATTAACATCCATAGAAGGTGGTATCAGTGCTAGTACACCATCCTCAATTGGTTGAAGAGGGTCCTGCTGTGAAACTCCTTCTATGACACTTCTAGGATTTACTTGCATGACCGTTATCCAAGGATCGTTTCGCTAGCTTATGCGCGGGTACTTAATGTAAGATACCTACATATAATGAAGTTCAACATTTATAACTATGTAAGAGATGATAATTATAACTCATGTTAAGAAAAATTTATACCTTTCTGCTTGTGAAGCGAGAATGAAGGGATCATATGTTCCCAATTTTTTTGCGCGAATGTATCGAAGTGACACCGAATTGGTCTACTTTGACTCCCCTACCATCGGTTAGATCATACTAGTCACACATGAAGACAACGCATTGTAAGTTCAATATTCCCGGATATTGGACCTCCAATATCTCTCGAAGAAGTCCATAGTACACAATATCACTAGAACTGGACGATATATAGGTCTAAAATCATCCTTCCACTATCTGCTTGGTGAACCATAAAGGCGTATCCTCTTGTGCAATACCTCAGGTAGGACGAAGCATTATTGTTCGGCCCGTTCACGAGTTTAAACAACCAAGATGGAAATATGCGACCAATGGATATCTTACTCTAACCTATATTTGTAAACGTTAGAAATAAACCAAAACTTATAAAATATAAAGTTAATTACATTTTATCGAACACTTACAAAATGTGGTAGCTAGTTTTGGAAATCAAGTTGTTTATGAGTTTGCAATTCCTTTCCAGATTTATCATGAAAGTATCCCCGGATAAGTGTCATGTATATCCTACATAGTTTTAAGATGTACAAGCTATGTAAATAATTTAGAATTAACATTTTTAATATTAATGTGTAAATGTTTACCTTTCGAACTTCAATATTTCTTCACAATTAGTGAGGATATACATATGGTGGTGTCTCCACTCCTGTTGTGTAAGCCGGCGAGTCTTTCTTTTTACGTTAAGTCGTCCAATTTGCTGAAACACACTTGGGACATAAACATGATACATAGCATGTTGACCACCATCTTCATGTCGAGAGGTTCTTTGGATCTTTTTCTGGACATCTCTTGGAAACTAATACTTTGCAAAATTTGCAGCCTCTTCATTGATGCTCTGTGCGACAATAGAACCCTCGACTTTTGCAAGATTTTTCACCTTCTTCTTCAAGTGGAACATGTACCTCTCGAAGAGATACATCCATCGATACTGAACTGCTCCGCCTAGTGATGCTTCACGAGGAAGGTGAATCGAAAGATGTTCCATAACATCAAAAAATGACGGTAGAAAAGTCTTCTCCATATTGAAAATGATCATCAATATGTTATCTTGTAAAGTAGAAAGACCGTCAACGGTAAGTGTCCTACGGCTAATGTCACAGAAGAAATCTCCAACCGCTGTAAATGCAGAAAGCATTTAAGTATTAGATAATTGCAACATAAAAGTAAATTAACACAATTAACTAAGTAAATACATGCAATGGCGTCATGGACATTTTACGGATATAGATACGTAAACACAAATGAAGAAGGCATTGCATCACTACATGAAAATCATGTCTCTTCATTCCAAATGAACTTGCCTTCCCCGATATCAACACAATTTCTCAGATTAGATGCGTACACATCAGGGAATTTGACCCTATGAATTATCCAGTCGAAGAACTCATCCTTTGAATCCTTAGTTAGCCTAAACGCTGAAATTAGACACGTTCCATCTTCCGTGATGTGAAGATCAAGCCAAAAAAAATATCATGCAAGTCTAATCTAGACTTCATATTGTCTTTCAACTTCCCTTGCACATTTAGAATAATGTTCATTATGTTGTCAAAGAAGTTCTTCTCAATGTGCATCACATCTAGGTTATGTCGCAACAAATGAGTTTTCCATTCCCACCAACATTAGCATCATTGGTACTATAAACACCAAATTCACTCATTTGGGTTAATATCTTAGTGCCTTCTAATTCAGATGGCGGACCTTCGACATATCTTTTCTTCGTGAATAGTGTAGTTGATCGACGATATATAGATGATTTGGGGGCAAAAACCTTCGGTCACAATCAAACCAACATGTTTTTCTTCCATTCTTCAGCTAAAATGAGTTAGTGTTATTGGTACAATATGGACATGCTAGTTTCCCGTGAGTTGTCCATCCAAATAACATACCATACGCTGGGAAATAGCTTATAGTCCACATAAAGACCACACGCATCTTAAAGTTTTGTTGTAGCGATACATCATAGACCTCCTCCCCATATTCCCATAATGTGTTCAACTCATTTATTAATGGTTGCAAAAACACGTCAAGCGCTCGGTTTGGATGATCTAGCCCAGGTACAAGCACAAAGAGAAATAGAAACTCTCGGTTCATACACAAAGATGGCGGCAAGTTATAAGGTGTCATTATTACTGGCCACATAGAATATTGTCTACCATGCTTCCCAAAAGGGATGAATCCATTTGTGCTTAATCCAAGATAAACGTTATGTTTCTCGTATGCAAAATCCGGATATGTAGTCTGAAAATGACGCCAAGCTTCTGTATCAAAAGGATGTGTAATCTCTCCATCAAATATACGCTCAACATGTCATCTCATTGCCGCAGCTGTTCTCTGAGACTGATACAACCTCTTCAACCTATCTCTTAGGGGCAAATACCACATCCTCTTGTAAGGCAATGAAACTCTACCGCATGTATCCTTATACCTTGGGTTGCGACAATAACGACAACTTGTTCGAGTTTCATCGCATCTCCAATAGATCATACAGTTCTCAATGCACACATCTATAACCCCATATGGAAATCCAAGCCTCTTTACAAGTTTTTTTTATCTCGTAATATGAACCCGGAGCAGTGTTATCCTATGGCAAGACATCTCTCACAAACTTCGCAATTGCATCAACACAATCCTCAGCCAAATTATAATATGTCTTGATCCCATCAACCTACTTGCAGAGGATAAAAGCGAATGACCATCTCTACATCCTCTATATAATGGTTGATTTGCTGCATCTAACATACAAAAAATTTATCTTGCTTCTAAATTAGGTTCTTCATCTGAAACATGCGATGTTTCTATAGTTTTTCTATAAACGTCATTAACCATTTGAACTGTGGGTGCCCCAAAACCTAATTCCGTTCTAGGTTCCTCTATCCTATCGGCCAATGGTTTGCTAGCGCTACTACTACCAAAATGAGCAGGTCTTTCTCCATGTAAATACCAAATCTTATACCCTGACATAAATCTATTGCAATACAAGTGATTCCATACTAAATCTATCCTGATATTATGAGAATTTCGATATAAAGTGCATGGACATTTTAACTTACGCCTACTTTGTGCTTGAGGTTGTCGACATGCCATTTCCATGAATTCGCAAAAGCCACGTGCATATTCGTCGTTTAAAAGCTTTGAGTCTTCATTCATCCGTTCACCATCCATCCATGATCGAAAATATGGAGTAGACATTGTTTTAAGATTGTTTGAGATGTTTGCGAATTGAGAATGGTGCCCCTGGTTTTTATAGAATACCTATCTGACGGATTTATCCGTCAATAAATTTCAATATATTCGTTGCCAACGGTTTCAAACGGCTACTTTGTACCGGTTACATAAACTGACGGATTATTGACGAATGTTTCCGTCAATAATACGCCGTCAGATATTTGTCAGAATTCCGTTAGTAATTACCGACAGAGTATATTCCGTTAGTAATTACTGATGGACGTTGTCTATCATAAAGTCGTCGATAGCCCGTATGTAATTACGGACGGACATCCGTAAAAAATCGCTATGTTTTCTTGTATTGACGGTCTTTCATTCGTTCTCTAGTCACCTTTATATATATCTCAAACCCTAAACATTATTTGTCAGTAACCCAAAATTACCATATCTTTAAGGGCATTTCCAAAAATACCATACACTCCCAAAAGTTCCAAAAAATACCACAAAAATTGAAATAGCTTTAAAACTTCAAATTTAAATAATGAAACCCCAAAACCAAACTCTACCCCCTTCAAAACTAAACTTTGGACTCTATTTAGTGAACCTAAACCCAAAATTTTAAATTATAAACCCTTAAAATTCACTTTTTATATTTGTGATATTTTTGGAACAATTGAGAGTGTGTGGTATTTTTAAAACTTTTGGGAGTTTGTGGTACTCTTGGAATTTGAACTTTTTTTTTATGATGTTTCAATAAATTTCTATATCTTTAATTGACTGAGCTTCCCTGTTTGCCGGTCTTTCTTTTTTTGCCAAGCCTTTGCTTCCATGTTTCCATCTCAGAATGTCATGTTAGATACTCATACATCTTCATGAAGATCATAATAATATAGAAAAAGAAGTCGAAAGAAAATATTTTTTTGAATTCTAAAATATTTCTTGCAAGATAATATAACCTTACATACGCATTGGTTCTAATTTATGTTTACAATTTCAAATATTAAAAAGTGTTAAACCAAAGATGATAAGAAGTAAACTTAAACTCTAAAAAATTGTAAGAATACTCCGTGCTTGAGTACATAAACCATAACATTTTGTAAATATTATTCTTTCCATTTCAGTTTAAATAACGTTTGAACCTGTTTCCACATATTAAAATAATTAAATTTTATGTTTTATCTTTGATTTATACAACATATCATCTAACCCTAACTAAAAATATTAATAAATTAAAAATATAAGAATAAAAATAAGAGTTGTGCAATTATTTATGTTAAAAACAAAAACTACACTAATAATAAAATAAAAATAAAAATCTAAAATTATACTTTATACTAGTATATTATATGTTTTATTAGTAAGCATTATTTTTGTTTCTTGTCACTATGAACTGCGATAGTCAATTCTTTCTGCAGGTAATAAATTTATGTATTCAATGCTATCATTAATATTACTATTATTATTATTAGGAGGAAATCGTGTGAATACGTGTTTAATTAATCTAGAACTTTTGTATTCAGTTCTTTAACTTCTGGGAGAAAAAACAAGAGTAGTATTTTTTACTTTCTTCAAGGGTAATATCATTTAATTATATAATTACTATAAAAAATGTATGGTAATTAATATTTTTTCTTTTCTATAATATTTTCTATAATATAAGATGTTTTAGAAAAAAAATTTGTTTTAAAATATAAGATGTTTTCATATCTTGAAGCAAATTTTAAAACTATTAAATTTTCTATAACCAATAATTTTTAATGAATAGTTGAAATGTTTTTGGTATACAAATATTTGAAATAAAAGAACAAGTTTTTTAATTTATGGCTTTTAACTAAAAAAATTTATATAGTGGAATAGAAGGAATATATCACATAGCCTGATAGCCATTTAAAACTTTAGTAAACATTTTAAAATATACTATAGGAGTGTTTGTGACAATAGAGGGGCAATAAGAAGACAATGGCAGAAGTCTAAGGGTTTGACTGTAGAATTGGGTAATAATCTAATAAATCTGTCTTTGACCGCACGCTCGTGTAGGGGTCCTTCTGACCTTTTCCTTGTTCTGCCCCTGCCTTCATGCCTTCCTTTCCAAATTCCTGAGGGTATTTTGGGGACTGAGATCGTACTTGACTTCGTTGGGTTCTGCTGGTTCATTTATCAAAACTGTTTTATATGAGCACGAATGGTTGCTAATAACAATAATAATAATATATATTCACATTTGTTTCATATACATTAACAGTACTCTATGGTCAATTATCAACTAGTAATAATTGTTAATTGTGAATGTACTGCTACCTTTAACTCTTTTTAAGATTGTCTCTAATTATACTTTAAAATTTTACTCTAAATTTAGAATAATTATAAATTGAGGTTTGTTCCAATTCATAACTCTATTTTTTATTCTAAAAAAAGATATTCTAATAATATTCCATTTTCATTTTATTACTAATTGTAAATTGTACTTTATATTTATAACTCTTACAAACGGATTCTAAATGGTTTATTCTTTGCACAAAATAATAAGAACTATAAATATAACATAAATAAAATATTATTATATTATTAAAACAACATTACATTATAAAACAATAAGAGGAAAACAAAAATGTTAGTGGTTAAATTTATGTGTTTCTTTTATTTTGTTATTTTGAGTGTTTTAAAATTAAGTGACTAGTATGATTGCTTTAATTTTATATTTTTTTATGTTATTGTTTATTTTATATTCTTAAGTTTATATTATTGTGTTATTTTGTATTTAAAATTTAATTTAGCAACAAAATAACAAGATATAATACTAAAGTACCACTTTGTAAATAAAATAGTTCAACTCTAAATTTAGAGTAACTCTAAATTTAGAGTAAAAAAAAAAAAGAAACCTCTAAATTTAGAGTGGAATTAATAGTTGAGTTGAAGTGCACTTTACTCTACATTTAGAGTTGGAGATGCTCTAATACATCTAGGTGATTTTTAGCGCCTTTGGCATAAATTGTATTTGAAAATAAAAACAATTGTATCCAAGTGTATTTTGCAAAATTAACGAAGCATAGAGTCATCAATTGGATATGACATCATGCACGCTCGCATCACGGACATGATGCTGATAATTAACATCATGTACACACATTCTGGACATGACACAGTGCAAACAACGTTGTATGAAAACAACATCATCATTATGAACATGGTGTTGATAATTATCATTGTGTACATACGCATCATGGACATAACACTGATAAACATTGTGTACACGACGTTGTATGCAAATTATATTATCACTGTGGACATGACACTGATAATTAGCATCGTGTACGCTCGCATCGCGGACATGACACTGATAATTAGCATTATGTACACACGTATTGTGGACATGACACAATGCAAACGACGCTGGACGCTGCATTATTATTGTGGACATGACGCTGATAAATAACATCGTGTACATATGAATTATGGACATGACTCGCACGTTCGTACATGTGATATGGAGGTTAAAATTAAAAAAAAAAAAACAAAATTTCTCTTTCCTATTTAAAGTCCACCAATAGCAGTAATTACACTTGTCTACAATTAACTACCTATAAAATGCATTTGAATAAAAGTCTTTTTTTTTTTAAATATCTATATGTTTGAAAAAAATTACATTTAACTTACATGATAAATTAGGCTACTAGCCATTTTTTTTAAAAGACTATTAGCCAAATTTCCTGTTATAATTAATAATATAATACTATATACCAATAAATTAAGAGAGTATAGAATATGTGTTTATAAGTACTACTATAGCTTCAATATGATATAGAGACAATGTGATGTAGAAGAGAAATAGTTTGTATATTATTTTATTTGATTGCGTATATTAACCATTTTCATTTATTTTTTTATAACTATCAAATATTTAAATCATGAAATTTAATAAAAGCACACATTTTCATCATCTAGTATATTTTTTTAAAAAAACATGTATGTATTTGTTAAAATGATGAAAATATATGTTAATTAGCACATATTTCATAAATAGAATATTCATAAAATAATTTAATATGTTATTTTTTGACGAATATGTTAGTATATTTTATATAACAAATTACATTATCCTAAATCAACTTTAAATCTTAAGCGCTAAATTCATATCATAAGTTCAAACTCAAAATGATGAAAAATGTTTGTAAACAAAAATATTTTAGCACTACAAGAAATCAAGTGTTTCGTGTCATTTATTTTTAGTTTTTGTATTAGTTATAAGGGATAAATAAATTATACATCATTTAAATAAGTTGCTTAATAAGTAGTGATGCAAATATTTTACATTGATATAAATAATTGATGTAAATGTTGTATTGATTGTGTAGTTGATGTTAATATATACTATCATTTATTAAAAAATGATGTTATATATTACATCACTTTATAAAATTGATGCTAATATTTGTTTCATTTATAGTAATTGATGTTAAAATTTATATCACTTGAGTATTTGATGTAAATTTTAGTATCATTTAAATGTCATTTCCAATAAATGATATAATTTTTATTAATTATATAATTTTAATATTTAGATTTTTATCAATTACTAGTTACTTAAAAATATGCCTTATAATGTTCACGTTATTTCTAAATTGCCACACAAAAAGTAGCATGATTAAAAATTTTAATATTAAAATATAAAAATAAACTACAATAACTAAATAATATACAATTAACGTTAAATAGAAAAATAATTATACATATCATTTTTGATTTTTTCTCATATGAAAATAACAAAAAGAAGAAAAAAATCTCTTCTTGTTGAAAAGGTAAAATACAATTTGGAAATATCTTCTTCTTTCATCTTTTTTTGTGTTTTCTGCTCATAATTTTTTTCCTTCTTAGAGTTGATATTTTTCCATAGAAAGTGTATTATGCTTTTGATTAGGCCAATATACTGTTACATTGAATAGACAAGTCAATATTGTATCATATTTGTAGCGCATAAAAAATATGTTTAGCAATAGTATTAAACTTACTTTTTAATTTTAATTGTGATTATGATAGCTACAAACAAATACGTCGTAATCGTCATTGTAAAATTCTGTCATGGAGAAAAACTTATATAAGAGTTAGAAGAAAATCAGAAACTTATAGAAAAGAAAAGGAGAGATAGTGTACTTAATTTATAAAATTTTAATGAAAATTGTGTAAAAATACTCCATTGATTTAGGAATTTGATTTGTTTAATGCTTTGATTGGTAAAGCATAGATGAGAGCATTATGCTCCACGCTCATCCAATCACATCTACTTAAAAGAGCATTTATGTGAGCATTTACCATATGGTAATGCTCCTAAATTCTCCTTACCTCTATGCTCTCAAAATGAGCATTTCCAAAAGCATTGAGCATTAAAATATTATAAATTTATTAAAATTAAAATTTAAAATTATTTTATCGGTTAAAAACCTCAAAAATATATTTATATTCATTATAATTACTACTTAAAATTATTTTTTTGTTTTATTATAATTTAAAATTTACAAAATAATTATTTAAATATCATAATAAGACCATATTATTCTAATTTTAAATTCATATTTTAAAAATATATATTAAAATCATATTTTAAAAATATATTTTAAATTCATATTTTAATATATATATATATATATATTTTAAATTAATATTTATTATAAATTTATTTATCTCATTTTATAAAATTTTAAGATAAATAATTATATATGGAAACATTTATGAAATAAAATTATATAAAATTGTTTTTTATTTTTAATATAATAAAACTTATTGTACTAATTTTATATTATTTATTTTCAATATATATATTTAAGCATTAATATATATATATACATTAATTTTAATATTACCACTTATTATTAATTTATTTTTCTATTTTTAAAATTATAAGATAATAATTTAAATTTTAAAATAAATTATGATATAAAATATATCAAATAATTTAATATATTTACTATATATAATACTTTTANAATTTAATATATTTACTATATATAATACTTTTAATAAATATTTTTTAAATAGTTAGATGAAATTTTTTATTAATCATATTCTCCTCTACCAATTAGTAAATTATGTTTATTAAATAAGAGCATACAGTTTCTGCAGCATACTGCTTATGCTGCATACAACTTCTGCTTTGCTATATACATTTCCAATTAGGGCCTAAAATGTAAAGATTTTATAATGTGATTTGAATATTTTTTTGTCACGTTTTTAAGAAATTAAGATTTATGAAAATCTATTTTGGATAAATTTTATTTGTTTCAATATAAAAAATTGATAAAAAATAGCACTCACAATAAATATATATATATATATATATATA
>OVBE01005705.1:0-21203 GCA_900406425.1 Iberis pinnata
TGCCGACTGCCAAAAGTTTACCGTACTGATGATAACTGAGTTAATAAGCTGGAGACGCCCTGCAAAAGAAAGAAGTTTGGCTGACCAGGCGGTGATGCGAGAACGAATACGATCAATCAGAGGGGCACAGTCAGTAGCCGTCAACCCTTTGGTAGTTAAGGGTAGACCCAAATAGCGGACAGGTAAGGATCCTTGTGAAAGACGGATGGAGGATAGAAATTGCTGGAATGAAGGGGACGGTGAACCAGGGAAGTAAATGGATGACTTCGAGAGATTGACGCATAACCCAGAGGCTGATCCAAACCTATCCATGACGTGAAGAATGCCTTAAAGAGAGTCCTGCTTACCGTCTGTGAAGATTAGGATGTCATCTGCAAAACTAAGGTGAGTAAGACCAATGGATTGACAGTGAGGGTGGTATCCAAATAAACCAGATATAGCAGCAGCATTAAGCATAGTTGATAAAGCATTATTCACAATCACATAAAGGTAAGGAGAGAGAGCACATCCTTGTCGTATACCACGACGACTTGGAAAATAACCCGCTGGTTCACCATTAACCATAATGGAAAAAGAGGCTGTAGAGATGCAGACGTAGATCCAGTGAATGAATCGGTCCGGTAAGCCCATCACCTGCAAAACCAACACTAGAAAACTCCAATTAATAGTATCAAACGCTTTAGAGATATCTAATTTAAGAGTGGAACGGGGAGAGATGGATGGCTTATGGTAATCCTTAACTACTTCCGTGGCTAGAAGAACATTCTCCAACATTAGGCGGTGCTGAACAAAGGCACTTTGATTAGGCTCGATGGCAGCGGGAAGATATATCTTGAGACGATTTGCTAGTATCTTGGAGATGACTTTGTAAATGACATTACAACAGGAAATGGGTCGATAATCTTTCATTGCTTGAGGATTTTCGCCTTTCGGAATTAGTGCAACCAAGGTTGCATTGATACCTGAGGGGAGAAAACCAAACAAAAAGAAAGATTGAATTGAAGTTACAAAATCGTTACCAATAATAGGCCATGCGGCCTTGAAGAACTCGGTGGTATAGCCATCAGGACCCGGAGATTTATTCGAAGGCATGGAGAATAAAGTAGCCTGAATCTCTGCAGGCATCATCGGGGCTAGAAGAGCCGCGTGGGCAGCTTGGGAACAACGGAAAGGCAGCAGTAATGAGAGCTCATCACGAGAGATTGGTGAAGTTGGCGGGGATGCTTGAAGAAAGGACTTGAAATAGTTCACTGCTTCAGTTTTGATACTAGCGGTATCGGTTACAACGACACCAGAACTGAGGACGAGCCGCCGAATGGCATTACGAGACGCACGTGATTTCGCAACACGGTGAAAGAATATCGTGTTTTGATCACCATGTTTCAGCCATGTTATTCTTGACTTTTGTTGGTATAGGCGTTCCTCAGCAGCTGCTAAATTATGCCAGACGCGAGCAGCATTGTCCTCAGCTTCCAACGCCGCCGGTGCTGGGTCAGAAAGTACCTGATTTTGACAGGCAAGCAAATGAGCATACGCATCACGAGTACGGGAAGTAAGGTTACCATAAGAGCTGTTGTTGAGAGAGGGTAAGTGATGCTTGAGAGACATCAACTTCTCATAGAGAAGGCGAAGAGCAACCCGTGAGTGATGCAGCGGATTAGACGATAACCAATGCGACCTGAGAATGGGAATAAAAGAGGCGTCATCAATCCAGAAGTTGTTAAATTTAAATGGCTTACGGAGTTGAGTGGACACAGTAGAGAAGTGAACAACGCATCGAGCATGGTCCGATACACCGTTTGCTTCAAAAGTCGCATAGGCTAAGGGAAAAGAGGCAGTCCATGCATCATTAACTAGTGCACGATCAAGCTTCTTGGCAATGGGATTCACCAATTGATGATTCCACCAGGTAAATCGAGGACCAAGATACTCAAGATCAGTAAGATCACAGCCATGTACAAAATCCTGAAACTGATTCATGCCAAGGATACGGCTTCGGGAACACATAGCGGAATGATCTGCAGCTGCGAGCACTTCATTAAAGTCACCAAAGACTAGCCACGGGATTGAATGAGCACCACACTGCGCCCGACTTTGAGACAAAGACTCCCATAGACGTAACCTATCAACCTGAAAATTGGAAGCATAGACACAAGAAGTTAAAATAACATCACCAGATAGGAGAGTAACTAGGGACGAAATAACTTGGAGTGATAAGGATGGGGGTTACCACCACCCCATCCTTCCAACAAACCCATATCCGACCCAGACGATGGGAAGAGTAGTTATGTAAGACATTCCAGCCCGGGAGAGCGGATTGCACAACATGTAAGAAGTTTGACGGTTGAACCCGAGTTTCAAGTAAACAACCAAATTGGGGAGAGCTTGAATTAAGCCAGTGACGAGCAATAGTATGTTTCCAAGGCTGATTAAAGCCTCTGGTTTTCCAAGCGAATAATGACATCACATTTAGTGTCTCCTAGAGGAGACATTTGTGTGCTTTTTAGCGGGACCCTGTTTGGCTAATTTGCGGAAAGCAAATGACGGAATAGCTGGTTTAGACTTTTGACGATAGATGTGGTTAGTGCTAATAGCCGGAACGTGCCCATCGTCTACGTCTTGGTCGGTGTCCGTGAGTTGACCGTGTTCGCGGTCGTCATCCATGCCCAAATTGTGATCTGCTAAACGAGAAAAACGTGAGGGTGAAACAGTGGAAGCACAGTTTTGAGTATGATTATCCTTTCTAGGCGATTTGGAGAGGGATTGTCCACCACGATGAACCGTTAACCATTCCTCTTGCTTTTGTGGTTGAGAGCTTGATGGGTCATGAGGAGGATCATCGCTAGAAACCGCGGGAGAAGAAACGCTGGCAAGAGTGGAATCATGGCTCTCCAAAGTATGATTGGTGACAACCTCAAGTGAGGGATCCAACAGAGATACAGAGACATCCACAGGTACAGCCGAATCCAATGGAGATGTGAAGTGAATGTGGGAACCTGTAGCCAAAACAGAGGTGTTTGTAACGATGGGATTAGTTAAAATAGCTGGGCATGTAGGTAATGAGGGAGGTGAGAGTGCAGCAGTNTAAACATCCACAGGTACAGCCGAATCCAATGGAGATGTGAAGTGAATGTGGGAACCTGTAGCCAAAACAGAGGTGTTAGTAACGTTGGGATTAGTTAAAATAGCTGGGCATGTAGGTAATGAGGGAGGTGAGAGTGCAGCAGTATCAGTATGTGAAGAGATGGGTGTCGGAGTTGATTGTTGAATAGGCGAAGAGAGAACGGCTGGTGTAGCAAGACCGAGCGAAGGGTCCACCGGTGGTAAAACAGGAAGTGCAGGAGATGAATCATCCTCAGTGGAAGTGTGAGGTGGATTAGTTTTGCAGGATTGTGGTTTATGACCCCACGCATGACAACGAGTACAACGAATTGGTAGCCAAGGGTATGAAACGAGNTGGGTATGAAACGAGCACTGGTTGAGGAGTGTCATCAAGACATATTTTCTCGGTAAGCTGTTTCTCAAGATTAACAACAACCATGACCCGAGCAACATCCAACCGCATGCATCTTTCCGTGGAAGGATGTAACTTTTGTGCTTCACCAACAATATCACCAANAGGGTATGAAACGAGAACTGGTTGAGGAGTGTCATCAAGACATATTTTCTCGGTAAGCTGTTTCTCAAGATTAACAACAACCATGACCCGAGCAACATCTAACCGCATGCATCTTTCTGTGGAAGGATGTAACTTTTGTGCTTCACCAACAATATCACCAAGAAACTTCAAACCTGCATGCGAGAAAAGCTTATCAGGTACATGAGTAAAATCAACCCATAAGGGCATGGCACTTAAATCCGGCTTTTGATGAGAATGAGTAGGGCTCCATTCCTGCACAACAACCAAGATATCAGATATATGCCAATATTTCCTACGAATAATACTATTACGTAGAGAGGAGCTATCAATTTTGAAAAGAACTGTATCATCCTTGATGAACTGGACATCTATCTTTGGAGATTTCCCATCTCTATTCCAAAGACGATTAACGGTGGCATGCACTTTGCCAATATGAGGAGCTGGTCCTATGAGGTAACCAACAAGATAATTGTTCCAGAGAGGGAGGAAATCGGTAATGAGAGGTTTAGGTACTGCTACAGTAGCAACTCCATTTGCAAAACTTGCCGATGGTTGTTCAATAAAAAGAGACGAGAGATCGGTCTGCTTAACAACCGCTGACCAATTGGGTTGTTGGGAAGAACCGCCGGCGGGAGCTGAGGGGATCACCGGCGATGACATGACGCCGGCGCCAGTCACCGGCGTACGTGCAGTGGAGAAGAAGCGAAGATTGGAAAGGCGGCGTGACCTATTTGTTCGCTTTTCAAATCGCCGCTTTTCAAAGAATCTATTTCCCTATCTATAGATTAATTTTAGCATTATGTTAATTTTCTAAGAAAAAAGTATTAAGGTAATTTATATTACCTTCTATTTGACTTTAGTTTATTAGTTTTATAAAGTCATAATTATTAGTTTGTTAGCACTAACCTATATAAAGCCAACCCTTCCATGTGCAACAATTTGAATGAAGATAAATTCTCAAAATCAATACTGGTTATGCCTTATATAAATTAAGTAGACAATAATTTTAAGGAACAAACTACATTACAAAATATTGACATATAATTATTACCAAAATTTTATAATAAGTATGGTATGTTAGTTTGTACATATTCATTAAATAGATAATTTATATCACCTACTATAGTTTCGTTATTTACATGTAGATATTTAATAATATAGATAAGTTTTGCGTTTGGGTTTGGCATTCATAAATTTTAGTTAATATTTTAAGTTAATAATATTTATTTTAAATATGAGAAAATAGTTAGATTTAAAGAGATAAACACATAATCTTTATATTAATTGAGATAATAAGAATTAGCCGATAACATAAAAAATACATATTAATCTATGAAATCAATATTATGGTCACGTCGGAAATTAATTTCCAGAACAAAAGAATACATAACAACTACATCTGCTTTTATTTTTTCATATTGAAGTCTTTGAATTTCTTCATTGACATTGAAATTTGGTTCAGTTTGGATTTTTTTAAAATTGATAAAACAGATTCTATCTTAACTGCTTTCAAGTGATTCTTGACGAGTTCTTCTTTGCATTGTGCTTGGTGCTTCATCGTTAACATGGCTGCATGATATTTTATCGATTCCGTTAACTTCTCTATCCTAATTCCTATCGAATCTAGATCATCACTAGGTTCATTGGGATAACTTTGTGGATTCGGTTCATTGGATGAACTTGGTGGAATCGGTTCATTTGTGGAAATGGTATTGCTCAGTTTCATTTTGAAATAGCATAGGTAGAAGAAGATAGATGTTTGGCTTTAGTTTTTTTTGTGTGTGTGTGATATTGTGTTGTTATTTTAGTTGTAGATGAGGTTGTTATTTATAGTGGTAAATTATAATTTATGATGTTAAATGTGGTTGTTGTGATATGTCAATCTATTTAGTGATGTTAAATGTGAAAGTTGGTTGATTGTGTTTGTTGGTATAAGTCGAATCGATTTTATATAATATATGAATTTGTTATTTTATTTTAAAAATTACATGTATTTAATGTTTGCATTTAATATAGTTAAAATTAATTTGTAATTTATTTACTTTAAGTTTACTTCGTTTATTTTTATCATATGTTAATTTTTGTAAAATATATATAAAATAGAAATCATAGAAACTAACTTTATTTAATTTTGTTCGGATTAATTAGTTGTGATCATAATTCTATTATTATTTTATATATGTTTGTTGTGATATGTCAAATATGTTTATTTATATGAAATTGTGTTTTTAAAATTTTAAAACAAACAATTAGTTAGTTGTGGTTATATGTCAAATCGCTTATTTATAATATATGAATATAAAATTTTTGTACAAATATAGTTGGTTTTTAGTTATATGTCAAATC
The DNA here is from genome assembly GCA_900406425.1 of Iberis pinnata. Classification (NCBI taxonomy): domain Eukaryota; kingdom Viridiplantae; phylum Streptophyta; class Magnoliopsida; order Brassicales; family Brassicaceae; genus Iberis; species Iberis pinnata. The sequence goes on from OVBE01005705.1 coordinate 5,987, forward strand.
AATAATAAATATTTATGCGTTTTAAAATTTTCTTAAAATTTATTATAAAGATCATCATTTTTATATTAAGTCATATGCATATATAATTAAAATTTATATCTATGCTATTTGGTTTTTAAATAAATCTGTTAGTATATTTTAGTATTGCTTAAATGGTTTATATAATTTTACATTAATGAGATTTTTTAATTAACAAGTTCGATTTTTGTCACTATTATTATTTTTTATTGGGCTTTTGTAAAAATTTTAAAATAGTATATCTTATACGGGTCGAACTGATAATATATTTTTATATCATTAATTATTATTTTTGTATATTATTATTTTATATAATCTTAAAGGTCTATATTATGATGTTATCTAATCTTAAAGGTCTACATTAATATATTAATCGTTTATATAATATAAATTGTTTAAAATAAAAGTAATTTAAAATAAATTCAACAATTATTAAAATTTAATAACCTTTACTTTTTAAAATAATGTTAGATTAAACTTACCAGAATGGTTGTAGTTCTTGATTATGATTTCAATTTTCCTGTTTAGAAAATAAAAATATTTTTTAATAATATTGAAGTAAATATTTAATTTATATACAAAATTATTCTTATGTTATACATACCTTCATGTTCTTTTCTTTTATGTGTTGAATGAATCGATTAAAATTCAATGTAGAAACGATTAAAATCATGTATATGAAAATAAAATCAGTTTTTTTTTCATCAATGTATATTAACCAAAATTATCTGACAACGGATTGATCGTATAAACAAAATAAGCTTATCTTTTCTCGATTTCTATAGAATTAGACCATATTCAATCTGAAAATTTAGAAAAAATGTACTTAGTATTATTGTTTTTGGTATTTAAACGGTTCCAACTTGAGATCGAAATATTTTGTTAATGGATCTATACAAACTAATTTCTGTACTTCAAGTAGCTTTATGTTGTTCCTTTTTTGGTTGTATAAACTCACAGTAGCACATAAATTAAATCATCACATGCAAGCATAAAAAGAAGATTAAATAACACATTTATAGATATAGAATTCAAGACCTGGCTTTCATAACTAAAAGATTATGAATATATTTTTCTTTGTATTTGTATTCATGTTATGAAAAACTCTAGATCCACCTCCGATTTACCGGAACCAACAGAAAGAAAAGAAACAAAAGTTAAAATCAAAATCCATAAGTGTTAAACTGAATCGTTTTTTTTTTTTAAGTAGAGACGAAGACATTTTACCTTATTTTACTCTAATCGTTTTGAGTTCTGATAATCTAGCAGAGCTTATCGCCATTTGATTGTTCTTAGCACGTAATACTCCAATGAATATCGGTGTTTCTAGATCGTCATAGAAGAAGAAAAGAAACGAAGAGTTTTTTGTTTAATCGATGAATTTATTTTGTCGGTTTAAAAAACAATTAGAAAATATCTTTAAGGGTAAATGATTAACGAATGAACTTAATTGGGCTTCGTATACATATTTATTGTAAATTATTTAGTTTTTGGGTTTGAGCCTTTTTAACATATATAAATCTTTATCTATGTTAAACGATTTTTGATTATTTAGATTTGAGTCTGGGCTTTAATACTAACAAGTTTATGTAAATGCTTATATAATTAAATAATTTATTGATAAGGTTATTATTTTTTATAATTTTATTATAAAGATGCTAGAAATGAATTAATTTTTTATTTAAATTATTGTTTTGTCACATAATCTATTAATATATTTCATAATAATAAATACTATTAATAACATAAACATATTGTTTAAATATTAATTTTATCTATAAAGTATATAACTATAATCATAAAAACAAAAAAAAATTATAAAAGCTTATAAAATTTTAAAAATAATAAATAAACCATAAATATTTAACTTAGAAACAAATCTTTAATATATAAAATTATACTCAACTATTAGTTTATAAATATGATGATTTTTGCGGATTTTATATAGTATAAAACTTTCAACGTTTTATTTTTTGGTAATTATTTATCATATTTAAAAAAATGTTGTTTGTCATACGTAATAATTTGATTTTATATGAAATTATGAAAAACATTTTATTTATTAAGTATTTTTATTATAAAAATTTCAGATCTAAACATATTTCTTACCATATTTTATTTTCGTCAAATTTATTTACATCTTTAATCTGTAAAAATTACGAAACCATAATTATATGAGATTCTTAGTTACAAATACCAACCGACTAATATAAAAAAGTTGAATCTCACCTTATTGTGTTTTTTTTTTTTTGGTATTTTGATCTTCGAGATTCGTAGATCCACTCCAAAATAAGAAGATTAGACACTTACGAAAACAATAGAAAAAAATTAGCGTTGATTCATGATTTTTCAATGAAATCGAAAAAAGAAATCCATGTTTGATACAGATCTAACCTTTACTTCGTTGAATCGTTGAATATTTTCATGCTTGAAGGTTGAAGATAGTCTCAAAATCGCCATTTCGATTGAGAGAGTTTTGAGAAAGTTTTTTTCGAGTGAAGTTATGTCTGTGGTATGGGCGACAATACATTGTTTAGTATTATTGGGCTTATTGGGGTTTCACGAATCAATTGGTTCGGTTTAATTCATATGAACATTATGTTTGGGCGTATTGGGCTTTGACAAATCAACTTTTGAAACTAAATGGTATTAAATATTTTGGCATTTTAATTAAAATTATTGTAATTTTTATTATTAATACATTTTTAATCATATTATTATAAAACAAAATCGTTTGTATCAAAAATATGTATATATATATAATAAATACAATTTAAAAGATAAATAAATTATATACTAGATATTTATAATTAAATACAAATATAATTTGATTAAAAAAATAAAATTAAAACTATATGTTTATAATATTTTATAAAATTTATTATTAAAAATCAAATTACATATTTTGGTGACAAATCTTTATTAAAAAATTATTATGCCTTTAACAGCTTTAAATAAATAAAAAAAATTTTATTAAATATAAATATACCATCTTAATATCTCAAATTGTACATTGACAAATATTTGTATTTACATTTACAAGACCATTGAAATATATTATATTTTCCCCGCGCGTATATATCAAACTATTGTAAAATTTTTATTTATATAACAAATTATAAGATTTAAATATTCGATTTGTTAAAATTCATGATCTTAGATTAGATGTATAATTTTAATCCGCAATACACTATATTTTTATAAGTGATTTATATAATTCCTGTATATTTTAAGTTATTATTATTATTATAATTGGTAGTTATGTTTTATGTCCTTTCTATATATTTATATAAATATCAAAATCTTATTTAACTCATTCTAATGTATATAATATTTTGAGGTCCTAATCATGATTTAAAAGGATTGATCTTAAACCGTTAAACATCATATTTTTATAATAATTTCGTATAATTGTATACATCAAATTAAAATTTAATAAATAATTGATTTTATATTTATGGATTTTACGTAGGTTATAGAATTCTTTTTCCTTATTATCATTATTAAACTATGTAATAAACATATACTTATCTAAGTAAAATAATTTTAAGATTTATGTTAATTAAAATGGCTTGACTAATAAATTTATAACCTATCTAACTAATAAATTGATATGTGTACTTATTTTTTATATCACAAAAATGAAATATTTTTTTTTAAATATGTTAATTGATAAAATGTCAATAATTCAATAAAAAAATGTATATAACAACATTTAGACTTTATAATAAAGTTTATATTCATAATATTAATATTATAAAAAATTATGTCATAATTAACTTTCATGTAATTCACAAATATAAAATGATACTCCATGTAACATTATAGTATAATATAAAGAAAAATATTTAATTTCTTATTTTTGGTTAATTTAAATATTTTACTATTTTATTAGTTTAATAATTGTATTAAAATATAATTTTAATTTTGATAAATTAAGTTATTAAAATATTAAATGAAATTTAAATAATATTTATTTTTTACTGGATTAGTTTTATTATATAAATAATTTAAATAACAAATAAAGAGATGGTTGAGACTTTTAAGGAAGTTTTTTGTGTCTTTTTTACCCTTAATGAATGTTGAGAGTTTAGTTCAAAAGTAATGAAATTTCATGTAAATGTTTACAAAATAAACGTTTTTCAAAATAATTCTTCCCAATTAATAGTAAAGATGTGTTTTTTCCAAAATACCACAAAAATAAAAATTAAATTTGAAAGGTTTATAATTAAAATTTTTGGGTTTGAGTTTACTAACTAGAGTTTAGAATTTAGTTTTGAAGGGGTTAGATTTTAGGTTTAGAGTTTATATTTTACATTTTATATTTTAAAACCATGGGCTGTGTGTGTTTAAGATTGTGTGACTAATACTATCTTTTAATTTGTGCATTTATTTTATTTAGTTTATAAAGAATAAAAACTAATAAAAAATAACAGGTTTAATAGTTTAAATTGCACTGAGACGGGTACAGGTACAAGAAACAGAGACGGGTACGGGTACAAGAAACGGGGACGGGAAACGGTAAAATTAAAATTTTAAGGGACGGGTACGACATAGATACAACAATATAAATATAAAAAAATATTCATAATTAATTAAAGAAGTCTAAACATATAATAAAAAGACTTAAGGCTAATATCTTAATTAATTAGAAAAAGTTAAATCAAATATTACTAAACAACTCATTTCCAATTCTGGTTCATCTAATGAGAGGTCAACAAACTCCAAAAGTCACACATCTTCCATTGAATCAAATGTATCTCCACCAACATCCCACATCTTTGTCCTTTCATCTTTCTAATCATCACATTTTCTTGATAACAGACGTAAATTGTTGTGGATATAAACCAAGTCTTGAGCACGACTTGGATTCAACTTGTTCCTTCTAAGCGAGTGAATAAATGAGTAAATACTCCAATTTCGCTCACAAAAAGAAGATGAACTAGGTTGTCCAAGTAATTTAAAAGTCAAAACTTGGAGAAAAGGAGTTTGAGCACCATAATAAGCCCATCAACTTTTGGGTTCCACAGTACACATCTCTGTAGGGGATGTTAAATCTTCAAAAGGGCATGTCCTCAGTGAGAATAACGCATACTCACTAATAACTTTACTATGATCACTTTCGTTAGGAAACATTCTTTGAAAATACTTCATTCTCTCACGAGAGATTTCTCCATCCCCGTGTGGACCAACTCTTGTAGGATCTTCATTTAGCCATTCATCACTATAGAATCTACAATTTTTTTATAAAAATTATGCTAATGGAGCAAGAGAATGAAAACTTAAAAGAAAAAAATAAACATATAGTTCAAAACTATGTACATCGGATTTAAAGAGTGAGCTACACAATGTAGTGGAGTGTTATTCTTCGCCCAACGAGCCACTAAAATCTGATAAACCACATCATAGAATGGACTAAACTTTGAGATTAAACGTTTTTCTCTCTTGTAAATCTCAAACCTAACCTTCTCTATCATGAAATCCCAAATCTCATACACAAAGTGAAGACATGGTTTGTTAGTGTCACAAAATCTAATCATCTCGTATATAGGTTTTGTGAAATCAATAATATAAAATACTTTTCCCACCACTCATCACTCACAATCTTCTCCTTAACAAAGCTAGCTTTCCCTGTGTCATCCTCTCTGTAAGAAGACCACTCTTCACTTATGACAATTGCTTGAAGACCCGTTTTGAAAAGTTTCATTCTCATAAGCATCACAATAATGGAATCAAAACGAGTATCGACTACTGAAAGTAACTTGAGAGGAGAGAACCTATTAAAAATCGCGAGCCTCATATTGTGGTTCATGATGAAAATTTAAATTGCCAAAGCATCTCCATGAATTTCAGTTATCCAACTACAAGCTTCATATGTTTCCTCATTTCTCTCCACATTCTTTGCTGCACATATATTCTTCATTGCAAGATTAAGAGTATGAACAACACATGGTGTCCAATAGATATGAGGAAACATACATTCAATAATCTCTCCAGCCCCTTTGAAATTTGATGCATTATATGTGATTATTTGCACAACATTCTGATGACCTACCTTATTGATAACTTTCTTCATCAAATTAGCGATAAAATGCTTATCTTTTGTTTCACCAAAACAATTCACAACCTTCAGAAACATAGGACCAGCTCCAGAGGTAGCCATATATTTGATCAAGGGTTTTCTTGTAGGATCACTCCAACCATCTGTAACAATTGTTACTCCTCTTTCTTTCCAAGCGACGGTCCATTCGCTTGATTCTCTATCAATCCACTCACCCTTTTCATCTTTCTTTCGTGGCGTAGTCCATCCTATCAAAAAAACATTCCAAGCTTCTTCTTCTAACCCTTTGAGAAGCTCCCGAATCTGGACCTTCCACCATCCAAAGTTGTCTGGATCCAACAGCAGTGATCGAGTTATTGGCAGTTGAGTGTTCTCCATTTTTTGTCGCAGGATCTTCACCTGATTGATAGGATGAGAGTCCTTTTTTAGATGTCCGCTCTGATATCAATTGAAAATCAGAGAACTACACTATTCCACAAAACAACAACTTTATTCAATCAACTTTAAACCAAGTACAAGATTAGTTTTTCATTCTTGCACGAGCAACACTCTTAAACAACTTAAACTGTTTCACTCACAACCCTTTCTTAGATGCTTTTTGACACTATAAAAAAAAACAAAAACCCTAATTCAATCGGCTAAAAAGTGTACCTTTGCCTCACGGTTTTTAGCCCTTTAAATACAACCCAAACCCTTTTCTATCCTTCCATACTCGACATGATTCAAGCTTCCTTTTATCTCATATTGCCAAAACCAATGTTCGCATTTTGTGAGCTCTCAGCTTTCCTTTTCTGTCCCTCCATTTTTTCGTAAGCAAGTCATTCTGTCATCCTGCCCACATCACAAGCTATCTCCAAAACTCATGTGTCTTCAGGTTGAATAGCAAAACTATTTCGAGGGCTTATGATTGGATGCTTGTTGGTTTACAAGTAGATCATCTCAATTCCATATTAGCTAAGACAACTATTCAAAAATTACTACAAGAGATGCACTTTGTGCTCTGGTCTCTTGTTTTCAAGATTATTACAGGTAAATCATCTCAATGCTTATCTAATATTTTTCTATTTCTTCAGGCCTTGCTCCGTTGCAGAATATTAGCCAGTTTCCCGAAACATACGCAGGGCCGGCCCCGAGATTGTAAAAAATTTAAAAGCCGCAATCTACAACGGAAAATAGGTCAAAATTGCATAATTTTTCAAAAAATGGGCCGTTCTCTTAACTATAATTTTAAAATTAGAAACCGCAAGCTCATACTTGTTTTGCTTGGGCTCAAGATCGGCTCTCAATATACAAAAACTGTATAGAAGATCCAGCATTTCATCTTCAAGACGCTTATATTGTATACTTGAATGATACGAGCTCGAAAGCTCTTCTTTAGTGGTAGACTACGTGTGTGGCACCAAGGGCGGTCCTATGTGGACCAACACTAGTTCAAGTGAACTACCCATTTAAAAAAAAAATTGTAATTATGGTATTTTTATTAAATGTAGTTAAAATTATTAGCAAAGAATATATTTTATGTACTAATAAATGTGTTTGAACTTGTAAAAATCTTATAAATTTTTATTTTTATTTTTTGTACTTACTCCAATTCATTTTATATGATTTTTTTAGAGTTTTTTTCAAATTAAGAGATGTTTTCTCTTTTCATTGTAAAGTTTAATGTATTTTTATGTTTTGTGACCGTTTGTAGTTGGCATATTGATTTATTATTGGTTGGTTTGTATGGGAATAAGATTCTTAACTTTTTATCTAAAAAAGTTGAAAATTGACTAACTTTCATAATTCATGCGTAAAATCCTTAAATATCAAATATATTGAAATCGATGGCGTACTAAAATATTATATTTTATTTTGTTTTTTATTTGTATTTATACATGTTTTTGAATCAGGTAAAATATATTTTTGGGTCCGCCACTGTGTGGCACATGTAGACAAGGGATTTTAACTCAAACTTGTTTCTTTAAAAAAAAAAAAATTGTCTGATCTTGATACACATGATGTTAATGTAATGCAGCTGCTTTCCTTAAGTTCATAAATTTTCCTTCTCATGTTCTTCGTCGAGGTGGTAAGGTACTTTTTTCCCCCTATTAATCTTATCTTCAAAATTAAGATTCATATCCGAATTGTTATGTATGTGTTTGTATCGATGCATCAGAAGCTTTCTTATTCTGTTATCGCAGGAGAAATGTAAAGCAACATATATACTTTGTTGTAGCCTTACATTATCTTAGATGTGTTGTAGGAACTGAGACAGTTGAAGATCTCATAACCGATGGTATAGGCCGTGCGTGTTCACTAACTACATAAGACTTAGATGGGCTAATAAAGTCAGTTTCTATCTCTTTCTTGGATTCATAATAAAATGCTTATTTGATTTTATGACTCAAATCTTAGATGAGATCTTGCTGATTTTCCTTTCTGTTGTTTCATGTGTGTTTTTCTGTCGGTCATGTTCACGATATGGAACAATCTCGTAAACACTAACTAGAAGCATTTGGGAATAGTAGAAGATGCAAGAGACTTATTTTGAGAAAATCGCTAAAATACCATAGAAAATTTCCAAAATGACTTTTTCAAAAATTACTAGAGTACTTTCAAAACCCTTGTAAATTACGATTCATTCCCTTGCTTAGTTTTCTCTTAATTTGGTTAACTTATAATGAATAAATTCACGTCACTAAATCGTATTCCACATCATTAAACCGTATTCCACGTCAATAAAACATTATACATATCAAATTTCTCAGTCGCTCAACTATTTCACTCTGACTAAAGAAAAAAACGGTTTAGTGACCTTGTTATCGCGCTCGTCGTCTTCTCTGAAATCGTCATTGTCGAAATCTTATTGTGAACTCTCCTCGAAATTTATGGTAAGTTGCGATTGATTCCCTTTGATATATGTTTCGAATGAGTTTGATTCTGTTGCGGACGAGTTTGATTTATGTTGTGGTTGAGTTTGATTTCTGTTACAACCGTGTTTAATTTACGTTGCGATTGAATTTGATTTTGTTGCAGACCAGTTTTTTGTGTTGTGTCTGAGTTTCATTTTACATATAAATAAACAAATCTTCTTAAACACTCTTGTATTTTACACAGAGTAAATCCCTAAATAAAAAGAATAGTTTAGTTTCCCTACTTTTAACCCTGGTCGTCTTCTCTGAAATCGTCTTCGTCAAAATCGTATTCGCCCTCGTCGTGTTCTCATGTATGTTACGAGTGATTTTGACATATAATGCAACTGAGTTTGATTATTGTTAAGACTGAGTTTGATTTTTGATACGACTGAGTTTTATATTGAGATGTGACTGAGTTATTTTACATAGTAGCTGCGTTATATATCTTATGTTAAAAGGCCTCAAATGTTAAAAGGCCTAAGTTATTCTGACCTCGGTAACGTAATAAGGACTGAGTTATTCAGACATTGGAAACATAAAAAGGGCTGAGTTATTCTTACATCGGAAACATAATAAAAGCTGAGTTATTCTGACCTCTGCAACGTAACAAGGGCTGGGTATTTGTCTTTTCAAAGTTATATTAGAAACAAAAGTCCATGGGCTCAATGTTTATATAACCATATGTCTTTTTCATTTTTCTGTGATCTCGCGTCTAATCTTCTATTTCTTTTACAGTCAATAAATCTCCTTTCGATTTCATATTTTTTGGTTATGATGGCAGACAAATATACGATCATTAACAGTAGTGCGCTGGCTCATAACCGGACCGAAAAAATTTTTATGCTTTCAATAATAAACATACAAATAGATAGTGTGATAGAAATTACAATATAAGCAGCTAGAAACAAATTTTTATTTATTTTCAATACAAGGCGATTTAAGAATCAAGCATAACGGGTTAACATTCGTCTTCAACGAGGATATAACTCCGATTGGATCATCATCAACAGACTTTAAAAGAGATTTGGTCGTTGAAAATGTGTTCGAATCAAGTGGGTCCCTTTCAGGTCTACTATGTAAGAGAAGACCTGGTTGCCTAGGCACGGGTAATGTCATGGTATTACTAGTGAGCATCATACCAATGGTTAACAAACTTGGACGCTCTGTAGGATCTTCTTGAACACACAAAAGACCCATATGGACACATCGAACCACTTCATTCCTTTGACAATTATCTACAATAATTGGATCCACGAAGTCAAGTGGTGTCCCATTACTCCAATGCATCCACGCCTAGAACATTGATGAACAAATAAATCAACACTTGCAACAATGGTGAGGTAAATAAATATGGAACTTGATTAGATCAAAACTTACATATGTGACTAAGTCATGTGCGCCATCTGTTTGGTGGAAGCTGCTATTCTTGTTGCCACTTATAATCTCAAGAACCAACACTCCAAAGCTATAAACATCAGATTTCGTTGAGTAATGACCATGCATCGCATACTCAGGAGACATGTAGCCGCTAAAACCCATAACAACTACTTTAGTATGTTGGTGAAAGAGGGTGAGGGAAATTTAATGCACAAAACTTACTAGGTCCCAACTATCCTCCTAGTATTCTCATGTGTTTGGTCCATTCCAAAGATCCTAGCCAATCCAAAATCAGAAATTTTAGGAATCATATCCGCATCCAGAAGAATGTTACTTGCTTTAAGGTCACGGTGTATAATCGTGAGACGGGAATCTTGATGAAGATATAGAATCCCTCGAGCAATACCATCGATAATCTTGTAACGCCGAATCCAACTTAGCTGGCCTTTCTTTGCAGGGTCTACACACATCCATAGATAGCATTAGCCCGAACAATCTGAAACTTCGGTATCCAGAAATGACTAAAGAACAATTAAGAAAAAAGGGACATGTTAAACTGACCAAAGAGGAAGTAATCAAGGCTTTTGTTGGGCACATACTCGTAAACTAGTACCCTTTCTTCTCTTTCTAGAGAGAATCCAAGAAGTCTAACAAGATTTCTATGATGTAGCTTTGCAACAAGAACAACTTCGTTCTTGAACTCTTCATCACGTTGACCTGATGACTTTGACAGTTTCTTTACGGCAACTTCAGTCCCATCCAATAACGTACCCTACTCGTCATCAAGATTTGTTGGCACAAATTTTGAAGACAAAACCACAACTTAAGGAAGTTATGAAACTAAGTTTACCTTGTAAACTTCACCAAAGCCACCTTCACCAATTTTATTACTCTCTGCAAAATAAGTTGTAGCAATCTGAATTGATCTGTAATCGAGCTGCAGTGAGTTTACAGTTGTTATATCATCTCCTGTTGCACAATTAAAGTACGAAAATGAATCAAAGCATAAACAAAATTCAAAACCGTGCACTAGTAGAAATATTTACCTTCAAGTGGAGATGATGTGCCATAAGTCTTCTTTCTCCTCTTTGCAAAGAAATTGTAACCAGCTATTAAAAGCAGAACAACCACTATAATAGGCACAACAATGACCACCACTAACACGTTTGAGTTCCCACTTTTTCCTGCGTAACAAAGATCATTTTGCCTGAAGTGAGATAATAATAAATCTATATTGGTATTTTTACTAAGAGCACCTTCATCCATGGTTCTTAAGAATAAAATATAATAAATATTAAGAGACTTGGAGAGAGAAAATTCTAAATGGAGATGTTTAAGAATTGGTTCTTAAATGTTTTTTTGATATGTAGACCATTTTCTTTGGTTCAAATATTTTTTTATTAAAAATATAAGCAAAAAATAAAATTAGAATATAAATGGTATTCTTTTTAATAGATAGAAACTTTTATAGAGTTCAAAACGAATAGAGATGGTTTAAGGCAAGATTTATCCTTAAAGATTAAAAAAAAACAGAGGTCTGACCAGGGGTAGGAGCTGAGACCGGAGGAGTAGTAACTAGAAATGGTGGGGGTGGAGGTGTTGTGATGGCTGTTTCGTTGTAAAACGCATAAAGCTCATATCTTGTAGTACAGCTACGCATAAATAATCTTCCTCCAATTTTGGAAGTGTCTAGTAGATTGATGGATTCTTGCAGACAACTCAAACAGTCTTGTCTCGTCAGATCAGGTGTACACTGAACCAGTCCATACAAACTCTGTACTGCAGTCCAATTAGCTTTTCGTGCATCGAATTTTCTCAAGCTGCTCGCAGCTTCGGTTGCTGCTTGGTACATGGTGGAAAAGACCGTCTTTGAACTGCTCTACTTCGTCAGATGTAACGTTTTGGGGGTTTGACAACTTATATATCCCACCGCCGCTTCGTGTCGAGAAGATATTCCGGTTAGAGTATCTGATCATACACTCATCGTAATAAAGCATGACTTCTCTCTGATTTGGACACCGATTTAAGGAGTTGTTGACGACAAAAGCAACGCAGTTACGACAAATTTCAGGCGATAAGTCTCCACGACAAAGGAAAAGGCCGGTGACTCTGTCGGGGGCTTGGCCGACAGTGACATTTTGGAATCCGGTGGAGTAAGAGGCGTTAGGGGAAGAGAGAGAAGACATTACAATTCTGAGATTGGTGAAATAAGTGCTGTTTCTGGAGAAAGTTGTAGTGTTCGGACACACATAATTTAAGTAATTAGGATCTTGAGCAGAAACTCTGAAGCTAAAGCTAGTGAGAAATGATAAAAGGAATAAGGAAATCAAATAGGAGCTATAAGACATTATTGAGTTTGTGTTTCTATTCATCTTTGTGAATATTCAAATATAAAATAAACTGAGTTTTCGACTCTTTCTAGATTAACGTGAATCAGAGGATGGCGTTGTGAGGAGTAGTCATGGTCAAAGTAACGAGTCTTCTACTCCAAAGTTTGGTTCAGTACTTCAGTTAGTAACCCCCTTAGCGGGCAATGGTCTCTCACACCCCTTTTAAGGGTTTATTGAATTTTTTTTAAAAACACTTTCCAACTAAGTTACAGAAGTTGAAGCGGAAACTTCAAAGTGAAAGCATTTAGAATCATAAACTCATATTTTTAAAATAATTAAAAATGGTGCAAGGTAATATATATATCTCTAATATAAAAATGTAAGAATAAAATCTTAATAAAAATATGGGAAATTTGCATAAACTACCATTTTCCCCTTACAATGATTTAAAATACCACTTGGTTGGAATTTTGCCAAAAATAACACTTAGTGGTGGTATTTGAGTTTTTATCTCTATTTTCCTTCGGCAGACATTACTCCTGAGACCACTTAAGCCCCAATTGAAAATGCTTATAGCAAAACTGAAGTTGTATGCAGCATAAGCAGTATGCTGTAGAAGCTGTATGCTCTTGTTTAATATGCACAATTTACTGATTGGTAGAACAGAATGTGATTATATAAAAAAATTACATTTAACTATTTGAAAAATATTTATTTTAAAGTATTATATATAGTAAATATATTAAATAATTTGATATATTTTATATCATAAGTTATTTTTAAATTTAAATTCTTATCTTATAATTTTTAAAATAGAAAAAATAAATTAATAGTAAGTAGTAATATGAAAATTAACATATATATATATATATATATATTATGTTTAAATATTTATTGAAAATAAATAATATAAAATTAGTATAATAAGTTTTATTGCAATAAAAATAAAATAAAAATAAATTATATAATTTTATTTCAAAATGTTTTCTATATATAATTATTTATCTTATTATTTTGTAAAATAAAAAATAAATTTATAATAAATAGTAATTTAAAATATATTTTTAAAATATGAATTTAAAATTAGAATAATATGGTTTTATTATGATATTTAATAATTATTTTATAAATTTTAAAATATAATAAAACAAAAAATATTTTGAGTTGTAATTTATAATGAATATAAATATATTTTTGAGGTTTTAAACAGAAAAAAATAAATTTTTATTTTTATTTGAATGGTTTTATAATATTTTAATGTTCAATGCTCTAGGAAATGCTCATCCTGAAAACATAGAAGTGGGGAGCATTTAAGAGCATTAGCATATGTTAAATGCTCACATAAATGTTTTTTTTTAGTATATATGATTGGATGAACATAGAACATAATGCTTCCCTCTATGCTCTACCAATCAAGGCCATAGTGTAATAATGCTCAATTTGCAGTAGATAATTGTGGTGAACGAGATTTTTTGGACTATTTGTGGTATCTTAAATTTTTTATAGGTATTAGACATTAAACATAGCTTTTGTAGGAGTTTGAAGGAAAAAAAAAAGAAATGAGCAACTGATTTTTGGTAGGTGAAATGAATTCAATGTCTATAATATAATGTTGCTCGTGTATGTAGATTGGTGGACTGTTTTTGTCGGTTTTGTATGCTATGTTAGTTGTCCATGTGTCAGTATTTTTAATTACTTTTACAATAATATGTTCTCGTCGTCGATTCTGACTTTTACAGTTTGGGGATAACTCAAAAATCATGGACGAAACTGTGTTGGTTATTTTCGGGAAGTAGGAGTGTCTAGAGTTTGGAAAATGACATTTTCGTGTCTCCAAGAACAAATATGCCAAATGTCTGCATTTGAACAAGGGGGAGAAATACCAAGGTTTTGAAAAAAGGTACGTGCAACTTTTTGGGGTTGGATGTGATGCAACCTCCTTCAGAGACAATATAAGGTTGTTGCCTAATGACAAAGCGTATAATAATTTAAAGAAAGGGGAAGATTCAATCTACGTGGGGATGATTTTTAAAGATAAAAAGAGCTTCATAATGCAATATTTGTCTACTCTTTCAAGATGTTGTTTAACTTTAAAGTGAAATTGTCTGATAAGAGAAGGGTTATTGTCATTTGTGATGATCCAATATGCACATGGAGGATTTGTGCTCCAAACCATAGACTTAGAAAACTTGGAAATCAGAACAACTACACTGAAGCATACATGTGATGTAGAACCAAGATCTCAATATGGAGAGAAAACTACTACTTCAATGCTTGGGGAGTTATTGAAGGAAAAGTATGCACATGGACAGAAAAGCCCTCGGGCATGTTGATAGGTCTAGAATTTAATCCTAAACAAATACTGCAGAGAACAGATCAATGTAGTAAAGTATAGGGTATCGAATCGACAGAGACCAGAGTGCACGTTCAATTAAAAACTCGAAAATTGGCTAAAGCTAGAATAAAATATCGATTGACGAATCAAAACAGTAAATTAAAAAGCGGTTTTAAACTTATAAAATAAAAGCGTCAGG
>OVBE01005706.1:0-21203 GCA_900406425.1 Iberis pinnata
CAGAATAGTTTTCGCCTTTCACACATACCCCGTAATTATATGTTTTCCTCATTTGCCTGTAAGTTCGTGTTTGAAACAAATAACCTCTTGTAAAATACATTGGCCATGTCTTCGTCCTGTTTAGTGGTCCTTGTACCAAATCTTGAACCCATACAGGAAAAGTTGCATTCTCCATATAATTCCTTGATAGGACCTATGTNTTGCATTCTCCATATAATTCCTTGATAGGACCTATGTTAAACAAAAAATTTTCTAATTCATCATAATGTTTTATATATATATATATATATATATATATATATATATATATAAAATATGCATGGTACATATATAATCTTTAACCCATTCAAGAAATTGGTTGTCTCTTCTAGTCGAGATCTCATCGTCAGATAATTCTGGATATGTAAAAATCAAGTATAATTAAGTATTTAAAAAACATTTTATCATATATGAAAATTCAAATATATCATACCTTTCCAATGGACGCAAATATTCACAGTTTCGCAATATATATGCATGTGCACATTGATCATCTTTCTCGGAAAACCATATTTCCTTACTTTTTCCACTTAGACGACCAATGTGTGTAAACATATTTGGTATTCCTTGAAGGGTATTCATAAGCTTCGCCTTCAAAAATCATACATACAAATTGAAGAAAAGATGGTAATTTAAATTTCTATAATCTGTTTAGTTTAAGTTTTATAATATTTTTAATACATTTTGCTTTTATTTTTCAGGTGGAAGAGTTGGGAAGACCAGTGTCGCTCGCATAAGTTTTTGTAAGGACGCATACCAAAGGAGATGGGTCGTTTGTGAATTTGAAATCGAAACAAGTTTCTGCAGAGTATGATAGGAACTTGGACGATAGATTATCTCAAATGCAGCCTGATGAACAGCTTACCGTATAAGATATGAATGTCTTATTCATTGAGGTTTGTATCTCTAAATTTTTTGTCTTTATTACTGTGTCTATGTCTAGTTTTCTGGTTTATAAAATTTGATTTTACTAAATTTTTTTTTCTGGTTTTAGTCTACTGTACCAGGTGACTATGGACTCGGAAGCTTGGGACGATTTTACGGACAAAGAAAGAGGAAATACGGTGAGTCAGCTTCTGCTGCATTCATCTCTTTGCAACAACAACTTGAGGATGCTAAAGCACAAATTGTAGAACAAGCTACTGCTAATGCTCGTCGGGATGCTGATTTTAAGGCTGAGATTGCTCGCCGCGATGCCGAAGCTGCTCGCCGCGATGCTGAAGCTGCTGAAGGTGCACGTCTCAATGCTCATAAACAAAACAAGATTCAAAGTTTTGAGATGCTCTTCAGCTATGTTTAAAACACAAATCCAGACTTCGCTACATATGTGAAAGCTCTGACTAACACGCTTCCGACGACTACACAACCTGTAATGTAAGGTTAGAAAGCAGCTACTTTGGTTTAGGCATGTTTATAAGGTGGTTTTAGAAGCAGATTTTGTGAGCTTTTTAGGATGTAGAAGCTGTTAGTTTTTGGGAATCAACAACCTGTCTGTTTTGATGATGAATAAGTATGTATTAACTTTTTTGGTATCTTAATGGTTTTCACAAGTTTCAAGCAATGTAACCAAACTTGTGTAGGTTATATTTGAATTTAATCTTGTGTTGTAAACTTGGTGGATGAATCAATGGAATGTGATGATGTATTTTGAATCTCTGTTTTTATTTTTAGGATTTTCATTTATTTTCATTTTGGTTTTTTTAATATATTCACGTAATAAAAATATATATAAAAAAGTAGTCACAAAGTTTGTGACTAAATTACTACTAAAATCAATTATAAATGTCACAAATAAGTCACAAAATTTGCCACTATATTATGACTCAACTTTAGGAATCATAATAGTCAAAATGTATTACCACTAATATGTAACCAATCTACAACAAATATACTACACAATCAATTAGTAGAAAAGTTGCTACTTTCAAAATTTTGTCACAATTTACAACTAATTAGCAACTTACCAATTTAGTCGTAATTTTGCAACATACTGTTCTAGTCACATTGTAGTCGCACATTTACAACTAATTAGTAACTTACCAATTTAGTCGTAATTTTGCAACATATTATTCTAGTCACATTGTAGTCGCACTTTTGCGACTTATTCGCAACTCTCTGTATTTGCGATTAAAGATTTGCGACTATTTTACTTAGTCACAAAATAGTGGCAAAAGCATGTTTTGCGACTGATTTGCCACTATTGATGTAGTGGGAAATCTCATGTTTTCTTGTAGTGAATTAAGATAATTTATTAAGCTTCCATCACAATTACATAAAATGGAAAACCCAAGATTAATTTCGTCAAATGTATTAATATACGGAACGATACAGGAGGAGGAGGTTTAGGAAAACACCAAATATGCAACAACAACAAAAAGACTATTAAATCTAAGCAATTTTGATGGTAATATGGCAACAATATAACCAACTAGCACAAAATACCTAATCAACCAAACAAACAAGCAAAAACTAGCAAATTATAAAAAGTCAACAAAAAGTTAGCAACACCAAAAAATAAGATCAGTCAAAGACATCATGGGACATCGGGTAAGGTTATTAACTATTGAGGTCATTCACTAATCAATAATTTTTAAGTTCTCACAAGAGAATAGACTCTAAGGTAAGATCATAGCGAATATAAAAAATTGATTTTAGTGAACAACCCTCTTTGTTAATTATTAGGAGATATTCTCTTCTTGTGTCTTTAGGTAACATTCTTAAATCACTTTAGGAAACATTCGTATTGTATGGTGTATATATACTCTTGTAAACCCTTTCTAAGAGATAACTCGATTGAGAATTGTAATCTCTACATGGTATCAGAGAGTCAATCGATTATTTTCTGAAGTTTGTTTCTAGTTGAAACACTTTGTTCTATACACAACCATGGAAGACGAGTCCTCTACCACGAAAACGTCTTCCTTAACTAAATGAAACGAAGCTGTTGCAATCTTTGCGTACACACTAGCCGCTTCTTCCAATCCCGGCTCTCTTCTCACGTTTGTTCAACTGAATGGTTTCAATTACAATGTGTGGTCCTCTGAGATGTTTAACAGTCTGCAAGCTAAATAAAAGCTAGGTTTCATCAATGGTTCTTTGAAGAAACCCGCATAGGACCATATTGATTTCAAAAACTGGCTCACGGTTAATTCAATGCTCTTTGGTTGGATACGAGCTTCAATAAAACCGAAGGTCAGGTCCATTGTCTCTTACATCACCGATGCTCATCATTTGTGGTTGAATCTGAAGCAACGGTTTTCCGTTGGTAACAAAGTGCGTGTTCACCAACTTAAGATTCAATTGGCCAAATGTTAACAAGATGGTTGTTCTAATTTGGAATACTTTGGTTTCTTAACTTCCCTGTGGGAAGAAATACAGTTGTACCTGTCAAACATCTCCTGTACATGTGGAGCTGCCACATATTTTGCAAAGGAGAGAGAGCAAGAGAAGACTCATCAATTTTTAATGGGTCTTAAAAAAGTGCGTTTTGGAAGTCTCAGCTCTTAACGAAGTGCGTTTTGGAAGTCTCAGCTCTTAACGAAGTACATTTTACTCATGTGTAGTACGTGAGGAACAACGCTTTGATGGTTCTCGTGACAAAGAACAACATCTTGGTGCAGTCGGGTTTGTTACCCGTCGTGAAGTGGCAGATACATCTTCTGGAACCGACTCAATTATGCGTTCCTGATAGTCTTGCACTAATTGTGGTCGCGCTGGTCATGAACAAAAGGAGTGCTGGCAGCTCGTGGGTTTCCCCGACTGGTACCAGGAATGTGCTTCACGGGGTCGGGGCTCTTTGTCTCGTAGAAGAGGTGGTCGCAGCTTCTCTTGCGGTCGAAGCTTCGTTTTTGCATTAGTATCAGCACATGCTACCAGCTCAAATGATGTGATGTTTCCAGAGTTCACATATAAGCAGTGGCATGCTTTAGGACAGATGGTTCAAGCCAAATCTTCTCTTAACCCGACTGATAAATTGTCTAGTATTGCTTTACGTAACATTATTCTTGACTCCAGAGCATCTCATCATATGACTGGAGATCTCACATTTTTGCAGTTGGTTCAAGCTATAGAACCGTGTCCTATTTCTTTTGCTGATGGTAGTCATACGAGTGCTGTGAGCCATGGCACTTGCTATTTGTCAGCTACTATTACGTTGAATAATGTTCTTTTTGTGCCTTCGCTTAAATGTACCTTGTTGTCTGACACTGATTTTGTTTTGCAAGACCGTTCTTTGAAGACTCCAAATAGAGTCGGTAAAGAGCGTGATGGGGTATATGTCTTTACAGAGTTAGTCACAGCTCGGGTTTGTGCAACATTCAGTAAACTAGATCTGCAACTATGGCATCAACGTCTTGGCCACCCTTCTTTTAAAGTGCTTTCCGATTTGCCGTTTTCATAATGTTTATAAGACTGTTAGCTCTTGTCTGTGTGACGTTTGTTTTAGATCTAAGCAAACTCGAGAAGTTTTTTCAGAAAGTACGAATTAATCAACGAATTGTTTTTCACTTATTCATGTTGATGTTTTGGGACCATATCGTAGACCGTTTCATGTGGTGTTTTCTATTTCTTAACTATAGTTGACGATTACTCTAGAACCGTTTGGACGTATTTGATGCTAGATAAATCTGAGGTTAACCATATTTTGATCAATCTCGTTGCCTATGCTCGTACACAGTTTCAAAAGTATGTTCCAATAGTGCGTAGTGAGAACGGTACAAAGTTTACTTGCTTGTCGGCTTATTTCCCCGAACAAGGTATTGTACACCAAACCTCCTGCGTTTATACGCCTCATAAAAATGGTCGGGTTGAGCGTAAACATAGACATATTCTCAATGTCTCGTGAGCATTACTTTTTCAAGCGCATCTTCCCATTCCATTTTGGGGGGAATCGGTCCTCACCGCAGCCTTTCTCATCAACCATACTCTGACGTCACTACATCAAGGACAGACACCTTGTAAAGTTTTAGTTGGTGTTGCTCCTGATTTCTTGCACTTACGTGTTTGGGTTCTTATGTTATGCTCATTCACAAAGTCGTGACAAGGATAAGTTGGGTTCTCATCGCAAGTGTGCCTTTCTCGGTCATCCTTTCGGAAAAAATGTTAGAAAGTCATGGATCTCGAAACATAAATTGTGTTTATTTCTCGTGACGTAGTGTTTCAGGAAGATCATTTCCCTTTATACTCTGCGTCTTCTGCTTTGTCTTCTTCTCCGGTCAGTGCTGAACCTTGCTTACCTATTCTCGATGAATATTGGCTTCTTGTGCATCCTACCACTTGTTCCCGAATCTTTTGTATCTCATGACACCTTGGATCAACTTAGCAGAGGTCTTTGCCAATGCACACGTTCTTCACGTCTGCAGGACTTTGTTGTTTATAATGTTGTTGACATGACTATACCCTCTCGCGCTTTTCTACTCCCACGTCATTGTCTTCACCGGTCCACGGTAAGTCTCCTTATCCGATTGCAAATTATGTCTCAAATGCTTTTTTAATGATGCTCACCGTGCCTTTTTGAGTGTTGTGTCTTCTTTGATTGAACCTAGACATTTTAAAGAGGTTGTTCAAGACGAATGCTGGAAACATGCAATGATCACTGAGATTGAGGCGTTAGAGGAAAACTAAACATGGAGTTTAGTCTTGTTTCCTCCCGGTAAAACAGCGATTTTTTCTCAATGGGTGTTTAAAATTAAGCACAACATTGATGGCTCAGTGGAGCGTTACAAAGCAAGTCTTGTAATACTTGATCGTATCTTGGTGATGTATTGTGTTTTTGATGCATTTTATCTCTCATTTCATACTCATGTTAGATAGTTCATATGCAATTAGGTTAGTTTAGCATGCATTTGCAAACCGGTATAGACGGAGAAGGAGAATATCGGTATAATGTACCGGTTCGGACAAACCGGTACGAGAAAAATTTAAGAAACCATGGGCAAAGCATTGGGATAGTGTACCAGTGTGCCTAAACCAGTACACACGAAGAAAATCCATACCGGTTTGGCTAAAACGGTACGGGTCAGAAAAAGTCAACCTAGGACTTTTCCCTTTTGGTTTAAACCCATTTATAATTGGGTTAACCTAACTCTTTATGGGTTAACCCAAGACCTTTTTAGGATACTATTTAAATATTTTACCAAATTTTTATAGGATCTTATCTCATCTTTAAGCTTTATTTTCTAAGAACATTTTGTAATCCTTTGCTTCTTAATTCCATTTTGAGTTTGATTTATTGCTTTGGATTGTTTTTTTTCTTCTTCTTAAATCTACTTCTAATCATGATTCAACACATTTCTAAACTTGGATCTTGTGTTTTCTCTGTGACTAGTGAGTAGTCTTCTTTAAGCAAATGGTTAGGTAAATTAAGGTGATTAGGTGATAGAATGTGATGTTTAGGTTTGTAATTCATAAATCTTTATGTATTTGATGTTCTTAATGCTAGATTTTACTTGATCAATTGAATCTATATGATAGGATGAATAGTGCCCTGAAGGTGTTCGATGAAATGCCGAAATCAATAATTGCATGCTAAATGAGATCTAACCAAGGAATTTGTCTTAGTTAGTTTAGTGGTTTAGGATAGATTAGTTCTTAATGTTTCATAGTCGTAAGATTATCCAAGGGATTGTTTTAATTTCATGTTTAGGGGAAATATTAGTGTCATGAAAGTGGATCAGTCTATTTATGGAATCTTAGATCAATGATTAGTTTAAATTATTATTATTATTTTTTTTTGATGACCCTGGTATCCGGAACCCTGAAGGACTCCGACTAGGCCCAAAGCGTCCGCAGTCGCCAAGGGTATCTAGGAGGGCCGCCGAAATTCACCCCATTTTAATTGACGGTGGCCGGAATTCGAACCCATGTGATTAGTTTAATAGTTAGTATTGGACATCACATGAAACCATTTTATCACCCGAATCAATAATCTATACAATTTGCTTAGTCTTTTATTGTTAAATTCAATTTTTGTTGACTTTTGTTAATTGTTGTTGACTTTTTGAGCTGTTGACTTTTTATTGACTTTTTACTTTATGATTATTTGAATGTTTCAAAACCATCTAAATCTTATTAGCTTAGACTATACACAATTCTAAATGGATTAGTGTGTTAAAATTTACCTAAATTTGGTTGATATCTTAAGTATTATAACGATGAATAATTATACTTAAGTATTTTCTTAGATAAGAACCAAATTCTTGTTTATCAAATTGGCGTCGTTGCCATTTCAAGATTGTTTTAACCATTAGTGGTCGGAATTTTTTTGGGACGAAGCCCATTTTAATTTATTTCGCTAATCTCTCTACTTTCTTTTGTTTGTGGACTTCATGTGTATGAACCTGAGAAGCAGAGGCCCTACAAACCTTCTACCAATTGTTGAAGACATTAGATCACTTGAACGCCAACACACTCGGGAACGAAGATCACAATAACGTCTTGCTCATAATCAGCGTTTGGACTTGGAAATGGACAACCAGGATGGAAACAATCAAGATGACAATGGTGGTGGCAACAACAATCACCCACACACCATTGGAACAAATGATGCCCCGAACCGCCATGCCCAACCCACCGGCATTCATCCACCACCAATTGCCAACAAAAAATTTGAAATCAAATCCATCATCATCAACATGGTTCAGAATGCCAAGTTTCATGGCTTACCAAATGGGATCCTTTGGACCACCTGTATAATTTTGATATGTTGTGTAGCACAGTAAAGATCAATGGTGTGACTGAAGATGCCTTTAAGATGTGTTTGTTTCCTTTCTCTTTGGGTGAGAAAGCGCACTCTTGGGAGAAGAATGTACCAACTGATTCGGTTGACACTTGGGACGCTTGCAAGAAGGGGTTTCTAACCAAGTTCTTCTCAACCTCCCAAACCGCGAGACTCTGGAACAAAATTTCAGGATTTGTGCAGTGCAGTACTGAATCTTTTGGGGAAGCTTGGGAACGTTTCAAGGGGTACACACTCCAATGCCCGCATCATAGATTTTTGGGCGAGAGTATCCTTAGTACTCTCTATAGAGACCTTGCTCCTAACTATCGGATGATGGTTGACATTGCTAGTCAAGGGAATTTCTTTAGCCAAACCGAAGCTGATGGTTTATTGCTTGGTGAGAATTTGTCTCAAAGTGATAACAATTATGGAGAAGACTACGATCGTTCAGTTAAAGATGTTGGTAATGATAAAGAGTGCAACAAGGACTTGAATCCTTGGAAGAAAAGCTTGACAAGTTCATCCTTTTTCAACAAGGAGCTGTAAACTTTATTAGTGATGTTCAAGAGGATTACCAACCTCAACAAGAAGTTACCCAAGCTGAATTAGCTTATGTGGGTAATCAAGGTTACAACCAAGGATACAACAACTACCAACTAACCCAAGTGTCTTCTATCGCAACACCAATGTTGCTAATTCACAAGATCAACACTACCCTCCGAAGCAAAAACAACAAGGCTTTAATCCAAAGCCTCAATACAACAATCAAGGCGGTTTCCAACTAAAGCCTCAATACTTCACCAAACCACTGGGTTTCTATAACCCTCAAGCTCCTCAACAACAAGCTCAATGAAGTTCTTCTTCTTCAAATGCACATGATGAAACTAATCAATTGTTGAGACAACTTCTCGAAGGACAAGGGAAGACTGCCATTGAGTTTTGGGTTTTCAAGAAGGACATCACCGCTAACTGATGATTTACATGCCAAGATTAAAAGCATGGCTTCTAACTTGAAGGCTTTGGACAATCACGTGGCATAAATTACTTCTACCTCCATGCGACCTATGGGTCAACTTCCTGGAAAATTTGAAACCAACTCCAAGGAATACATCAATGCAATCACACTTAGGAGTGACAAAGAATTTCCTACAGCGGTTCTTATTGAGGAAAATAAGAAGCAAGATGGGGGGGGGGGGATTTTTNTGTGAAGAGATTGTGGTAGAGAAACCAACTCAAGAGAAAGAGGTTGACTCAAAGGGTAAAGGAAAAGATAATGGTGAAGACTCTACACCAAAAGCACTAGCCTTTGAGCCACCTCCTTATGAACCAAATCTTCCATTTCTAGATTGTTTCAAGAAGTAACTAATGGAGAAGTATAGAGCTCAACTTGAAGATCAAATGAAGGAGATTCAAATCTCCATGCATATCATTGATGCTTTCATGCTTGTTCCTCACTATAGCAAGTTCTTGAAAGATGGAATCAAGAAAAAGCTCAAGACTTTGGAAGGGATGGTCATTATCTCAAAGGAGTGTAGTGCAATCATCAAACGGGACAACTCCCCAAAGAAACTTGAAGATCCAGGGAGTTTTACTCTTCCTTGTGCTTTAGAGCCTTTTACCTTTGATAGATATTTATGCGATTTAGGAGCTAGTGTTAGCTTAATGCCTAACTCAATTGCTAAGAAAATTGGCTTATTTTCATTTAAACCTTGTATGATCTCTTTGGTGCTGGCCGATAGGTCTGTAAGAGTACCAATTGGAATGTTGGAGGATATCCCAGTGAGACTAGGAAACACTCAAGTTCCAACTGATTTTGTAGTCTTAGAGATGGAGGAGGAACTAAGAGATCCACTCATCTTTGGTAGACCGTTCTTGGCGATCGTTGGAGCCATTAGTGATGTTAGTAATGGAAATATTGACTTGCACTTGGGCAAGGATCATGTGCAACAATATGATATCAAGGAGATCATGAAGAAACCAACCATTGATGGCGAAGTCTTCTATGTAGAGACTATGGATGATCTTGCAAATGAGTACTTGGAGGAGCTAGCTATTGAAGACGCTTTGCAATTGGCTTTAAGTTATCTATTTGCAATGAGTAGTTAATGCATTGGAATCCCCTTTCAACCTCACTAATTAAAACCATTAAGTTATCTACTTGAGCATGCTTCACTATTAAAAACAATTTGAATGTAAGAAGATAACTTGGACTATATAAGTGGATCGGTTTCTTTTGGTAATAGAATGGATAGTGAAAATGCTTGGATGATTTGATGAGTAGAGATAATTGTTTGGGATTGATGATGTATCATGTTTTGGATGTTATTTCACGAGGATTTTGCTTAATCTTTTGGCTCTGAGGTTTTCACTTTCAAACCTCTCTCTCACTTTCCTTTGTGGTTTGCTTGCCGACAAGCAAAGGATAAGTTTGGAGGATTTTATATATTTTGTTTTTGATGCATTTTATCTCTCATTTCATACTCATTTTAGATAGATTCATATGCAATTAGGTTAGTTTAGCATGCATTTGCATTGTATTTCATATTCTTCACGTGTTAGAAGTGGAGGAACCAAAAACGTGGATCAAAGGAGCTCAAAAGGTTCAAGAAAAGCTGGAAATAAGCTGTACCAGTTTAATGTACCGGTTTGGACAAACCGGTACAGCCGAAGAAGGAGCATGTCAGTTTAATGTACCAGTTTGGACAAACCGGTACGAGAAAAAGTTAAGAAACTAGAGGCTAAGCATCGGGATAGTGTACCAGTGTGCCTAAACTAGTACACAAAAAAAGAAAACTCATACCGGTTTGGCGAACCGATTTGGCCAAACCGGTACGGGTCAGAAAATTCAACCTAGGACTTTCCCCTTTTGTTTTAAACCCATTTATTATTGGGTTAACCCAAGATCTTTTTAGGATACTATTTAAACATTTTACCTAATTTTTTTAGGATCTTATCTCATCTTTAAGCTTTAGTTTCTAAGAATATTTTGTAATCTTTTGCTTCTTAATTCTATTTTGAGTTTGATTTATTGCTTTGGATTGCTTTTCTTCTTTTAAAATCTACTTCTAATCATGATTCAACATATTTCTAGTCTTGGATCTTGTGTTTTCCCCATGATTAGTGAGTAGTCTTCTTTAAGCAAATGGTTAGGTAGATTATGGTGATGAAATGTGATTTTTAGGTTTGTAATTCATAAATCTTCATGTATTTGATGTTCTTAATGCTAGATTTGACTTGATCAATTGAATCTAGATGATATGGTGAATAGTGCCCGGAAGGTGTTCGAGGAAATGCCGGAATCAATCATTGAAAAGTAAATGAGGTCTAATCAAGGGATTTGTCTTAGTTAGTTTAGTTGTTTAGCATAGATTAGTTCTTAATGTTTCATAATCATGAGATTATCCAAGGGATTCTTTTAATTGCATGATAAGGGGAAGGATTAGTGCCATAGAAGTGGATTAGTCTATTTATGGAATCTTAGACCAAAGATTAGCTTAATAGTTAGTATTGGACATCACATGAAACCATTTGATCACCCGAATCAATGATCTATACCATTTGCTTAGTATTTTGTTGTTAAATTCAAATTTTAAATTCATGTTGACTTTTGTTAATTGTTGTTGACTTTTTGAGTTGTTGACTTTTTATTGACTTTCTAGTTTATGCATGTTTGAATATTTCAAAACCATCCAAATCTTATTAGCTTAGACTAGACGTAATTCGAAATGGATTAGTGTGTTAAACTTTACCTGAATTTGGTTAATATCTTAAGTAATATAACGATGAATGATTAGACTTAAGTATTTGCTTAGATAAGATGCAAATTCTTGTTGTGTCACTTGGATTTATAAAATGTCTATAACGAGTCTGTGGTCAGCCATGAGCTACTCGACTTTCCCTTCTCGAATCAACTAGAATTTTTTGAGGTCTAATGGGCCAGAGTTTATCCCTCAAATTCTTAGGCCGCATCTGGGGGAAGTCCAGAACCAACATTTGAGTCAAGACAATTTTTTTCTCAAGTATGATTTGTACCTTTTCATAATTGTATATTGCGACTTTGACTGGTTATGTGGAAAATTAACACAATGCTCTCTAAATGCATTGTAGTTATGCATGGTGGATCTCCAATATTATAGAAGATAAAGAAACAACAGTCGGTGTCCTTTCGACAAAGCATAGTATAGATTTATGGTAACATCGCTTCAAGAAATAATGTTTTTATGTAATTGTTTCAAGAATTATGAATCAAGCTATGTATGCCTACATGCATATTCTACGATAGTAAGTGATAACATGATTTTTACGTTGTAGTATAGGTGTATCAATTCATATCACACTAACATGTCATTGTAGTATAGATATGTGTCAATCCAAATGGGTGTGATGCTAAGCACTCTAAATGCAATTGGAACTACTAATTCAAGCCAAATAAAAGTTGGGTTTTTATCTAAAAAGTCCTAAGTGAACAAAACATGTAGTAAATAAAACAGGAGGCAAACATGCATTGGCAAATACTAAGTATAAACAGCAAGCAAAACGAAAGCAAACGAGAAAATGGGGTAAAATGCAATCAAAGGGGGAAGCAGTTCCTAAGTATGGGGGTAATTGACCAGTAATCCTCCATGCACTCCTTAGACACCTAACATACCTCAAACAATGAGCTAATCCCTAGAGAGCAGATTCATAAGCAACCAAGTCCAATATCTTGATAAATGATTTCAACCTAAGAAATCACCAGACCTAACTCTCGTTAACGGTACACTATCTAGCAGGCATGAAGAACCAAACTGCTAAAGCCAATAAGCACCCGAAACATCTAATCTCTTAGGCTATGTATGCAAATCTCTGAAATCACCATGTTTAGACATTTCATTAAACACCTTTTCGGGTGCTGAAATATCCAATATCATATTTTTGTTGATCATAAAGAAATAAGTATGAAGAGCAGTGAAATAGAAGGGATCTATAAGCAATCAAACATAGGCATCTAGGAAGAACAAGAAATCAACACTAGTCTATCCATCCTCAGGAACCTAGGAAAACTACTCACTATACATGATGGGTATGAAATCAGGAAAAACAGCAAACATTACTTCTAAACAAAACATTGAGATCAAAATTCAAACTATGAAAAACAGTAAGAACAACAAAGTCATAAAAACCGGAGGATGATGATCAAGACGAAAAAGAGATTAGAAGCATAAGACAGTAGATCAACATGCACCAGCTAGTTCACAACCTTAATCTAAGCATGAAAATAAAGAAATCAGAAGATAAACATAAACTTAATAAAAATTCTGGGTTTGATCATCAAAAACAACAGAGGAAAAACAGAGAGAAAGAAACCTAAGAACAAAACCCAAAATCCAAGAAAATAAAACTTAGTGCAAATGGAGGCTTTTTTTGGGCTTACATAGTATCTCAGAAAAGCCCTAAAAACGCTAAAAGATAAATGTCTAAAGATCCTAATGATTCTTCTTAACCTAAAACTGGGTCATCTTTGGTTTGGTTCATCGGGTCGAAATGAAGACAGCTTGATGTGGTGATCGAGCCAGAAGATGGAGCAGCTCGAGGCAGCACGGGGTACGTGATCGAGGCGTGAGTTGGTGATTGAGGTGCAGCTACTTGGTGATCGAGATGGCTTGGTCACGTGATCGAGGGGCAGATGGAAGGTGATTGAGCCACTTGCTGCATGGTCAAGGCCGAAGACACAGGTGATCGAGGCAGCTTGGAAGCAGTTGATCGAGGCATTTTCAGGGTCATGCACCTTTTGCAGGTTTTGGTCGAGGCAGTTTCAGGTTCTGATCGAGGTAGTTTCACATTTTAATCGAGGCAATTTCAGATCTGGTCGTGAGAGCTTGGAAGCAATTGATCGAGGCAGTTTCAGGGTCATGCACCTTTTTCAGGTTCTGGTCGAGGCAGTTTCAGGTTCCGATCTAGGCAGTTTCAGGTTCTGGTCGAGGCAATTTCATGTTTTGCACCCTTTTTCAGGTTCTGATTGAGGTAGTTTCAGGTTCTGATCGAGGTAGTTTCAGGTTATGCACCATTTTTCAGGTTTTGCACCCTTTTTTTCAGGGTCCTGTACCATTTTTTCAAGGTCTTGCTCCCTTTTCTTCAGGGTCTTGCACCCTTTTCTCCTTCTCCAAATTTGCATTTATTTTCTGAAAACTCCCTAAATACTTGAAATATCTCCAAAATGCATATGTATGCGAATGCTAATGCGAAACTTCCTGAAAAATGCAAATTTACTAAGAATGTCCTAGGAATACAACAAATTGACATCTAAATTACTCTAAAATTATGGTAAATGATCTTGTAAAATATGTAAAATACAGAGACATCAGTAAGGATGTAATTCATATTTTCACTAATCCAATCTCATACGAAGAAACCCAGCATCGGTACGAGAAGTTGTCAAAGATGTATTGACAACTATGCTTCATATACAGAAAAATGACAAGATAAGAGATGTTTTGACAAAAGTTTTAGGATGTAAACAGCGTACTACTTTTGTCACCAATCTGGATATGGACAAGTTTCCATGCACCAATGTGAAGACAAGTATTAGGAGAGAATAATAAAAGTTGTAATGTTTAAGATCATCATCGATTCAGAAGGGGATTCAGCCTAATGAACAAAAACACAAATTTGTATAAATACACTTAACAGTATAATGAATGCATCAAGAAATTTTTAATCTAATTTTATATATGTTCGATAGAAAACCAAGCCAATGTTTAGTTTTAATATAGTATATTTACCTAGATGGTATTTTGAGATGGATGCAAAATGCCAAAAAGAAGGATCTTTCTCCATTCAATTTTGGAAGTGGAATGTTTTTTTAAACCATATCAATCATGATTTTTTAAAAGTTTAAGAATTATAGAATTTAAAAATGGATTATCACAATGCCGCCGGCTCTATTGAATAATCGGCTTTCTTATTTTTCTAAGCAGTTTCAGTGAATATTATGCTCCAATTAAATTATTTTCTTGTTAATTTTATTTATAGTATTAAACACAAGTGAAATAAAAGGATTCGTCTAAAATATTTTTATGTCCAAGAAAAAGAACTACACATAGTTATGATTTTAAATA
The DNA here is from genome assembly GCA_900406425.1 of Iberis pinnata. NCBI lineage: Eukaryota > Viridiplantae > Streptophyta > Magnoliopsida > Brassicales > Brassicaceae > Iberis > Iberis pinnata. Next base: position 14,854 of record OVBE01005706.1, read on the forward strand.
GACTGTCACACAATTTTATAATTGAAGTGCTCAATATTTATATAAGAAACTTCACGGTTAAACATGCTTATCTTGGAGAAATTTAGGAATGTGTAAACTATCTGGAAGTTATTTACAATATCATGCGAGTGAGGATAAAAAACGAGGAAAATTCATGCATGGCCAGAAAATACATCTTTAAACCTCCTGGCATATCATACATGACCGAAAGAGCAGGGGCCACGGCTAGGGCAGTCAAAGGGTATTCAGAGACAGTTGTTACTCTAGTTCTAACTTGGATGGTCGATCGCTTGGTGTCCAACAAGGATGTTGTGCTCTATGAATAGAGATGAATAACACATTCAGATTTATAGAATAATGGTGATATATGACGAGAGTTTACAAAGATTGATTTAACTATATATATGTCACCAAAATGTATGTATGAAAGATAATTAACTGTTTGGTCACCGTGCTATAAAAAAATTCATAGTCGTTGTTACACTAAAGCAATCTAGGAATGTATGACCTACAAAGGAGTCATTTTTGGTATCGTGCGAGTGAGAAAAAATATGGAGAAAAATTGTGTAGTGATTTGCATGAGTAGCAAACAATTCTTTAAAACATTCTAGAATAGTACATTTAACCTTGGAATAGTAATAGATGTCACATACCGAGAAAGCCAACCAACACAAGTTGAAACGGCCGGGAGATGTTACAATAAAACCATATCCACAAGTTGGTCTGCATAAATAACGTCATTTCTCTACTGACTCTTCTTCATTAGACATCCTATTGTTCAATTGCTACAACAACATTTTTCTTTTTTTATCTTCATTTTTTTAAAACCCATTTAACGGAATTGAATGTAGTGCCTAAGACTCTTAATAGGACCAATATCGCCAAGTCACCACTACACTATCAGAGATTAGTCTTGCTACAACAACATAACATAAGGAAGAGACACATATTGCCCTATTTCAATCTCTGACTATTTTATTTTTCCACTTTTTCTCTGTTTTTGCACTTTTCAATTAAAAACTTCTTATGTCACGTCTCATTGTTAGTATTCAGTTTGTTGATTAATAAGTTTCTTATTTTACGAGTCCATAGTAACTTTTTCTACTATCTCAGTTTTATATTATAACTTGAATTGTATGGTATGAGTAGAACCATTCAAGTACACTTTTGTCAAAATTTCCCGGCAGTACAATCAGATCTCCTTTCTTGGGTTTTGCATCTAATGATTATGGAGTAATTATTTATATTAAGTAGACTTAGGTAAAAGCAAGGCTAAGAACTTATTTTTCTCCGATCCAGAAAAATGAACTCATTAAGTCTCAAATGTGCTAAATTATTACTATGAGATAAACCTAATTAAAAAAAATTCTCGAATATTCTATACTAAAACTTAAGGAATCATTATTGTCACAGTACACAAAAGGAAACACGACACCAACATTTTCTTTCCCACAAAACTTATCTAAGGAAATAAATTCAAAAAGGTGGCACACGATGAAAAGTGACAAATTTCTTAAATATTCTTCATGATGTTTCAATTTAGACACAATCTAATGGTAAGAAACATGTCTGAAACATGTTGGATGTTAAAGATTGGCTCCTCCTTCCTTTATCCACTATGTATTAATAGTTTCAACTTTACTTTGCTCATAAGTGGTTAAAATGTTTCATCAATTTGTCTCCCATTTTAATGGCATTAGTACTATTTCCCCCACCCAACACAGTTGCTTCAACTATAGAGTTATTACAAGAAGTGGGTTTCATAATTTTCTCTCGATCGAGTTTGTGAAATGCGACTTCTACTATATGTAAATATATATTTTTTGTTCAACCGAATTTAGCAGTGGATACCTCATCTTTTAGTTATGTTTGAAAAGGTATTAGTGACACTAAATCTTCTGGAAACTTGATGATTCATTTTTAGTTGAGGAACTATATATTTTGATAATCTCCGAAACACATGTACATTGAAATGCAAATAAGTGACTTATGTTGATGAACTCAAATCAACTTCTTATTATGGCCCTGAAAGCGAGACTTTACAAATCTTGTGTATCTACACGAGCTGTTGTATAATATCAAATTATTGTATCAAGCGTTTGATGTTTCTTCAAATAAATTAAAATAAAAACCTTTAGTATATGTATTTCATTTTGTTGGGTGTTACCAAGTTGAAAATGTTAAAATATATCTTGACTACAACAAAACAGGTTAGAACCGACGTTCAGATCAGTTTCAACGTCATCGGAAATGACTATTAATTAATTAAATAACATTGCATAACAAGTAAAATCAAAATTCATATTAAAGTTAATTATGACTCAAGATAAAATCTTAAAACTAAATTAATATTCAAAATAAATCTATAAAAATTAAAATATTATTCACTACAAGAAATATGACTATCGATAGCGTCCCAAGATAGCGTTTTTTGTGTCCCTGCTATTGTACATGGATACGAGTTTTATCTGTACCATTTCACTTTTTTAGGACGCTATTTTTTTATTCTCAGTAAAACAAAAATACTTAGGCGCGTAAATTTGCTTAGTTTCGGCACTTACTATTGCAGATAATACAATAAACGCTATGGTACTTACGAAATCACTTAAATTTTTTCAACATAATCAATTCGACTTAGTTATTTCTATATTTCTTCATTATTTTCAAAAGATCTTCAGTGTATGTGTTACTTCTGGACATTGTTGATCTCACCGATTTGAAGCTCTATTGCTTAATCAAGAAGGTATCTTCCCCATATACTTCAGCTTTTAGTTAATTTTAGGTCTATGTACATCGAATATGCGGTTTAGTTGATTTTGAGTTATCATCTACATACAGATTATTTGAATTCGTTAGATGTGAAATTTAGCTGAAAATGTTATTTTTTATTCTCAATTCTGAAATGATAATAAGGATGAGAGGAGGGTACACGTCAACATCCGGCTCTGCTGAGGCCCGTCGTAGTAGACGTAACCATCAACATGGGATAAAAATGCCGCAAGAGGAACTAAGGACGTGTTCGGGTCCTTAACTTTGACCCAACTCACGCCGGGATTTAATACCCGGAATCCAGTAGAATCACTTTAGCTTTATTGAACATACAACAAGCTTTTAATAAAAACTCTAAGCATGCGCAAAGGCCTAGAAGTCGACTTGGTAGAGTGGTCCAAACATGGCCGCGGAGCTGTTTCCTCTTTTGTCAAAACAAGCTTAATACTTAGGCAAATTTTGGTTCTTATGTTTTTAGTAACATCATGTGCTTCTCACGTGACTCCCACTTAAACCGAATTGGGCTTGTCTCACACTTAATTCGAAAGTCCAGATCCAAGAAAGATTAGTAGTGCTGAAACTTGTTTATACATTGTTACATATATAACTTGAGTACAATACTATGATGTTTATGTAAATATTAGTATAATAGGTAACTTTTTTTTATAAATAATAGGTAACTTTTAAGGTAATCTAAAGCGATAACAGTACTATGATGTTTATGTAAACAAAATGTCATGGAAAAAAATTATCACTGTAGAAGAAGCCGAAAAGATTATTTAAATATTAGTATGTATATGAAAATAAAAATGAGATTTGAAGATCAATTTATTCGGAATTTTCGTTTTGACGATCAATTTATTTGGTTCAAAATTTTTAAATCAAGATAACACATTATTTGTTTTATTTATATAATTATTGACATAAATATCTTTATGTGTATGCTACGAAGTTAATTTGCTATGCAATGCATGTAATCATTACCTATGCGGAGAATGTATAAAAATATGTTTATTAACAGTGACGCGTGATTTGTGTTTCCTTCTCAACCCAAGATAAACCCTAATCCATATACAAAAGGGTAAATCCTAGTTTTGCGCCGTTTCAACATTACACATAAATATTTTATTAAAATAAAGGAAAATCAAATAAATATCAACGTCGGATGCGTCACACGCATTAAACGTCACGAAAGAAGAAAAGACGTTTAATAACGACACACATTCATAATACATGACTAAAACCATTATATATACAGTACATACATAAACAATCCGTCATATTCTCATTATCTCTATTTTTAAAAATAAAACTCAAAAAGATGAATCGCATCCCAGAAGATGTAGAAGACGATCCAACAACTCTCAAACGGTTTCCACCTAGAAAAAGGTACAAAACTATGCTGAAACTTATGAAGTATCAACTACTATGTTTGGAAGATTACCGTGATACCGAAGTTCGTAAAATGGAGATCGACGCGAAGATTTCCATGTTAGAGAAGATAAGAAACACTCTGAACTTCAATCTAGAAGCGGAGCTGGAGAGATTGAGAAAAGAAAAAGAATACACCGATAACGAATTCACCCACACTCACCGCTACGAAGTAGATTACAAAGCATCCAGTGTATTTTTAGGTTAAACGCATTTAGATATTCGTTTTTTTGTTTTTTTAGTATTTCTTTCTTTTCGTTTTTTTGGGTGTGATTTATTTTTTATATGTTTTTGATTTTTAGTTTTTTTAAAGTAATTCATGTTTAGTTGTTTTTTACTATAAGTAACTTTCTACATATATATATATATATATATTTTTTTTTGTTAACAGTATTATAAGTCAAGTTATTAGTTGCCCAATTTACATAGAGGCAAATTAAAAATAATATTAAAATAAAAAATTAGTAACAGACATAATTATATAATTGTATAGAATTTGGAATTTAATAGTTTAAACAAACAGTTCATTAGTTAAAACAAAATAACATACAAAAAAATACAAAAAAGTAAACATTCATCAACTGATAAAAATTAACAACAACAAACAAAACAAAAAACACAGGAAAAAATCAAATGACAAAACGACCACCACCGATCATCTCCACAAACACAAAAATTTCATCTCCGCCTTCCATCATTACCTGTAAATAAAAAGATGATTTTTTAATTTATAGTTAAACTTAATATTATATTAATTAAAGGTTAAGAGTACAAACCGAATGAGGAGTTAAATCTGGTGATAGACGCTGACCATGATAAATAAATCAAACAGAGCCATAGTGTATGTTTTTATGTTTGCAATACCCAAGCATCAATTTCTTGATTCTTGTATAAACATTGATGTTAAATTTATATTCGACTCCCTGGTTTATGTTTGTAATCAATATTTCAAAAATAAATTTAAAATGTATATAAGAGGTTAAAATGTTTGAATATTTATTTTTCATGAAATAGAATAAAATTAACATGTTGGTCCATAAGCTTTAGAATCATCCTATTAACCTGATCGGTTTCAGGAGGTGGAGATCTCCTAGAAACACACGATTCTGCAGTAGTAGTCGATGAACTCATTTTAAGAGAGAGAGAGAGAATGATATTTCTTGATATGTTTGAGAGAGGGAATAATATTGTTTGATATGTTTGAAAGATAGAGATACAAACGATAATTTATAGAAAAATAAGAAACGTGTCATTTATGAAAAAACCATAACTTTATCTCTATTTTCCAAATTTCGAGAGCCATTAAAGTAAGCTATAATAATACCTAGTACACTACGTATTAGGTTACCATAATGATACCTTTGAATACATTGCATATTTGACAGATCTGAACATGTATTTAATGCGATGTTCGTATAATAGTTTAAAATATTTCTATAAATTATTTAACAATCAATCTTCCATCTAACTCTATTTTTTAATAATTTAAAAAAAAAATATTTTGTGCCGAATATCAACAATGGGTTCAAGAAGAAGAGAAGATATATTTTCATGTTTACCAGATCATCGTCGGGTCATAATAATATCTTTCTTACCTTTCAAAGATGCTTTAAAGAAAAGTGTTCTATCTAAACGTTGGAAGAATATATGTTATGAGACCACCAATATCTCTTTCAAAGAATCTCAGGTCGTTGATAATAGGGATTTGAGGTCCCGGGTTATCAATCAACCCATCGTTGTAGTATAGATGATGGGTTTTGTCAATCCATAATGAGAATGTACTAAGCAATGTGGATATATTGGATGCTTTAAAGTCAAGCTAAATGTTAAAAGGGGGTTTGGTTACTAAATGGTCTTAAGTGCAATGAATGTAAAAAGACATAAAACAGAGTGAGGCTTAAAACACTTTTGGATGCAAAAAAAAGTAAAAGCAAGAAAGGGTAAAATGTGCAATCAATGTAAAGTCGTTCTTGAGGACAAAGGGTAACTGACTTGGGAATCCATTTTGGGCTACCTAAATACCTAACATACCTCAAACAATGAGCTGACCTCTAGATAATAGCTCTACAAACAATCAATTCCAAATCTTTGGAAACCAATCTCAAGCAAAGCAATCACAGACTCAACTGTTGTCATAGACGGTGACTACC
>OVBE01005707.1:0-21198 GCA_900406425.1 Iberis pinnata
AATTGTTAGCATAGAGCGTCTTAGGAAACCATTGATCACCCGAGTCATTGCCTTAGCTCGTTTGTTTAGCCTTTTTAATATCGCATACTTCGTTTTATACTTAGTCTCGTTTTTACTTATTCAATTATCGGATTTTAATCATTGCACGCTTTAATCGATAATCACAATCAACTTTGAATCGTTTAGACTGAACGTAATTCTCATAGAGCTAATTAGTTATTTGCATCCCGAACTGGATTTGACACCTAAATACTACATCGATATTCAAGTAGTTTAGGATTACTTGCTAGATAGGAGTAAAACCTGTTTATCAATGACTTCATGCGACTTGCGAAAGAATCATGAAATAGTTTCATATTAACCAAACGTGTAAAATGATAATGATTAATTTGAACGCTGATGTCATCCCACTTACAACGTTTCTGCAAAGGTATCGATCGTATTGTTGCACGAAAGTTTGTTTTCTCGACAAGAATCGCAAAAATTGCCTAAACCGTAAAATGTCCCAACGAGGCCTAAAATAAGATAATGGCCCACTTATGATTCCAGACGGGAATCAAGCCCAAGCACAATGGCGGTTGAATCTTGTTTCGCAAGCCAAAGAGAAATGGAAGAAATTTAGAAAAGGAAGATTTCAATAGAATAATCCATCAAGAAAAGGAAGATTTCCGCGAAGTAACGGAAGATGGAAAAGGAAGACGGAGTAATCCTGAAGTCTATGTAAGAGAAACCAAGAGAAGGTTCAATTCACGTTCTAGATTCTATAAACCGAAAAACTTAGGAATTTTAGACTTTTGTTATGTTCTTGCTAGTGAGTTGCGACTCAATTAGATCATTCATAGTATTCGCTGTTAGTTCTAGGGTATTTACCGACTGTTCTTGCGGCTGGAACTACTGTCTGATTGTAAAACCCTTACTAGATTCGGAATAAGAAACCTCATTCGCCCTATTTCGTACTCTTAAATTTCGTACTCTTTTACTTGTTTTCTTGCTCTGATCTTTTTACATTTGACTCATAGAAATCTGGGATCTCTGGAAAGTTAGAGTTTTCTTTGATTTTTCTTAGCTAACGGAAATCGACAATGCGAACTTCGGTTCCCACAGTTTGGCGCTAGAAGTAGGGGGACATGTGATTTTTTTACGTCAAACAAAAATTTGGGTTCCCACAGTTTGTCGTGGTTCTTCCTTTTTTGTTGAATATTGGACGATAAAATTCATATCCTCCTTCACCTACAGGACCTACAATGGGATCTCCTTCAAGATACCTCTAGTAGAGAGGATCTTTTTTTCTTACGTCTTCGCGACAGTCATCATCGTCAGATCCATATTTTTCCTCATCACAGGCATCATAGTCGCAGAAATAAAATATTTTATGTCCATTTTCATCCCTAAAAGGTTGTACGTTTATCCCGTTTTGATCAAAATAAATCGGCTTTGGATTTTGTTGTCTTGTCGGGATTTCGTGTTCGTTAATTTATATGGAAAATTATGTGAATCATTGCTTTCGAAATAAAGTTCTTGGTTTTTTGAACTTATTATTTGTTGTTCCATCCGTGTGAGAATGGAAACTAAATTCAGAAGATTGAACAAGGGACTGAGATGCTTGATGCTTGTGATGCAGATGTGACTTCAAGATATAACGCTTCATCTGAAGAAGGTAGAACACGATCAAGAGCGTGATCTTGAATTCTACAGACAATTTGATGATGTAGAGTAGCTACTACACTTCTTTCTTGCATAGGTGCTCCGATGAGTTGTAATTAAATTTTAAGCGTCTTTAGTGGATTCGATCTTGTAATGAAACATTAAAGTTTGGAAACAAAGTAACGAATACTATTCCGGCGTTTAATATTTTCTAAACCGTGCTGATAAAAGATTGTTGATACGACTTTAATCTTGAGTCGACTAAAGATATCCTTGTTACAATTGGAAAACCTTTTCGGGCATGTAAGGCTAGACCAATTCTTACAACTCCAAAGTGAAGATGAGTATATCCTTGGTGCCGCCATAGTCGAGGTAAATGTTCTAGGATGTTTAGTGAGATAAATTGTTCTTCTTTGGTTGCTGGAATTTGGCATGACGAGAATTTGCTGGATTGTACATACTCCATCACACGCCTGCTTGAGGATGGTTTGATGAGTTCTCGAACACCTCGGACCGAAAAAGCACTAGCCTTGTTTGCAAAGTATTCATAAGGATTCATCAAAGGGAGAGTAGTTTCAGGTAGTTGATCTCCGGGAACATACTCGATTTCATAGAGTGAATTAATACTAGACGAAGAGCGGTTTTTGGTTTTTGGGAAAGTAGAAATTTCAAAAAGAGAATCGATTGAAGAAGGATTTGAAGTAGATATTTATGAGAGTTGTTTTCCATGACACTCAAAAAATTCAATCATAAATACTGATTCGTTCAATTAAAATATAAGTCAAAGGTTCTGATACCATTAGTCATAGATAAACAACGGCAGAAATAATAATTTAGAAATTTAGTTTATGTCAACAATTGGAAATTTATCAAAAATGGTAGAAAATATATTTGAGAAATCTGATCTCATTTATTAGTGTACTAGGTAATCGATCAATGATTTAAATAAAATCATTTGGGCCCAATGCAACTTGATAAGATTTATATGGTTTAAAATTTTTGAAAATTTTGTCGGACAGAAAAAACTTTATATAAAACCACAAAAAGATAAAATATAATATATGTGGTCGATCACAAAAACATAAGTACATTAATTTTTAAGTAGACAAACAAAATCTAAAATATGTGGTCAGTCACAAACAAAATCTATGTACCAAGTTGTCAAACAATTAGATTTTAGGATACACGGTCCATTAAGAACAAATTATAAATTTTAATTTTTGTCAAACAACTGGAAATATATCAAAGATGGTAGAAAATATATTTGAGAAATCTGTTATTATTAGTGTATTAGGTAATCAATCGATGATTTGATTAAAAATTTTGGGGAAAATTGCAACTTGATAGTTGATGCGATTTCAATAGTTAAAAATCTTAAAATATTTTACTAGTTCAAAAAAAAAAAAACTTTATTTAAGACCCAAAAAAGTCTAATATATGTGGTCAATCACAAAAACATAAGTACATTAATTTTTAGTAGACTAAAAAAATCTAAAATATGTGGTCAATCACAAAGAAGATGTATGTACCAAACAATGGTAATTGTCAAAAAAAAAGAAAAGAAAAAAAAACATGAACCAAAACAATGGTATACATTTGACTACAAAACATGCTCAAGAAGAACGATCCCAACTCTTTTGTGAAGATAAACCGGTTTGGTTAACCGATTAGGTTTCAATAAGGATCGAGCCAACATCTATCATCCTTTACAGCTTTCTTCCAACGTTCCTTAAATCTCTTCATCTCTACAAATGATTTCATCCTCACTTCTGGTCTATTGTCCACTTCATGCGACTCTAACGGTTCCTGTGAAAGAAAAATCAGTTTATTTGAACACACTTGTGTTTACAAAAACACTTGAAGAATCTCGTACCGGAGATTTCGGTTTTGTCTCATTCCGCGAAGTCACACCGAGTGTGGGAAGTCCGTAATGAACAATGTACTCCGCATCAACAACACCTACATTCTTCTTCCGATCACCCTATCCACCACCAACATTAGGTTAAATACAAACCACAAAGCCGGTTAAGATTGCGAAAAAAGAAGTTAAGAGGTCGAAACCAACTTGAGCACAATAACCAAGCTGCATATCCAGACCCCATGCGTGGATCAAATCGTTCTGCATAGAAAAGGAGAGCTTTAAAACTATATTGAACCAAATCTGAATCGAATCAAATGTTTACAGCCAAAATTGATTAATTACCTGAATCATATACCAAGAACATCTCCATGCTGCTCTTGAGAAAACAGGTGCCATCATTTCTACCCACCTGCAAATCCAAGTTACATGTTAACCAAAAGATGAGAGAGAGAGAGAGAGAGAGAGAACACACTCGGAATTTGTTAGAAGGTTTCACCCGATACAAGGAGGATTGGTGCTATGGTCATCGCATCGCCCGCTACCTTTGTTTTTATACATCCTCCTATGAAGTTTCAAATTCTTGCGACGAGCGGTTATAGGATGATGCACCTCTGAATTTGTAGTGTCGAGAGCAGGTTGCGATATCTGAAGACCTTCTTCTTTGACAATTGATAAGTATCTAGAATACATTCATTTCAACATGTAACTTAGAAACTATAAAGATTACAAAGGAAAGAGGAAATACAAAATTTACCGTTGAGGATTGAAATGAGCAACACCAAGATCTTCATCCCAAAGAAATATATATTCATACTCTGCAACTATATCTGGATGCAAGAATCGCTTGGCGAACCACCTGTGACAATTACCATCATTATATTATTATGAATTAGCCATAGAAATTAAACACAAGTATTGCAAAAAAAAGTACCATTTTGTTTGATTCATCACAGAAACATGAATAGCATGCTGATTCCATGGATATTGCTTCCAGTCGTCAACAACACCATCATAATGAAAAAGCATGACCACAAAATCTCTAGAAGGAAACTGAAATCACAGAAATTTTTACCATTATTCATTAATCAACAAAAAAAATCTAACTGAGAAGAAGGGACAAAACCTTTTGGATAACTTTATTGACAAGCTCCTTTTGCTTGATACCTATCGCCATTGCTAACAAACTCATGGAACGGTTCGAAATTCCCTGAATATAACAAAACATTAAGCTGTGAAATTTTAGAAATTATTGGGGAATCTCAAACTACTTAACAACCTTTTTTTGTGTATCATCGTAGTTCCATAGATGTTGTGTTTCCAAATTTGATGTTTTGGCAATAATTCCTTGTGGTAATGCTTCAGTACCCAAAGGCTTATTGGGATTCTAGTTGAAAGATGTAAGCTTAAATTTTAGTATATAATCTCAGAAATGAAAATCAATGTCTTCTTAGAGAATAGAGAACAAACCTCACATGTACTTGAAGTCGTTTTCTGCTTCTTATCAGTAATGTTATGCATCTTCTCAGTCACTTCCCATCTTAGCAATTTCTCTTTAAATTGTTTAGCAAGATAAGCATTGGCAATGAAGTAAGCACCACAAATCAGAGCAGTTGTGACTAAGATACTACATAGACACGATCTATTCATCGAATCCTGCAATTTACAGAGGCTTTAAATCATATATGATAAACTATTAACCATATGAAAAATTGAGAAGCTATATCTTCACCTGTTTCATGAATTGGGGTGGTTCTGCCTTTTGGGGTTTCTCTCCGAAAAAGGGTTTTCTTCTACGGAATAAAACCTTTTGAAGAAGAAACGAATATCCAGAAGATTTTGGTGTGGGTTTTCTTCCTTTCTGAGTTTCGCTAAATAATGAAGAAAAAAAAAAAAGAGCTAAAGTCTTAGACAAGCTTTAGCCCAAGCGTTTACAATTTGCTCTGTTGACTTGCTTCACAAAATAAGAAAAAGGAATTAGGCTTAAACATTTTTAAGAAGAAAACTTTTGAAGTGGAATCTAAAGAATTGATGAAGAAGATTGAAGTAAGAGAGAGACACGTTGTGTGGGATCGTGGAGTATGTCAAGGGTTTTCAGGAGAGAGAGGGGTTTGTGTTGAAAGGTTGAGAGGAAAGTGGTCACTGATATGACACGTGTTTATCTGTTATTCGCCACAAAAAAAATATTTATTTATTTTATTTCAGGCGTGTGAATATTTGTCACTAGTCTAGGAATTGAAACCGACCGAGATATTATTATTATTTGTTGTCGTCATAACTACAATTACAAGATCGGATTAATTTAAATTTCTCTTTTTTTTTTTTTTTTTTTTTTNTTCTTCATTACAGATGTTCTCGTTAACGTTAATTCAACCGCATCTCCGGATTTCAGAACTTCCGATTACACAAAGCTTCAAATTTTCCAAGATATTGAGCATTTGCGATTCGAGACTGAAGCGAGATGAACAGAGGATCGGAATATTATCTAGGTTTCGTCTCTTTTGTGTTAAGAGATCATCTTTTGATTCGGGTTTTGTTGATGACTCCTTTGGGTTAGATTTTTCCCAAGATAGTATCAACTATGATTTATCTTGTTCGTCTTCGTATGATTACGCTCTACTCGCGGAGTGGCTTCAGTCTTCTAGTGGGATGCCACTCATTAAAAGGATTCACGCTATGGCTTTCAAGTGTTGTGATGATCAAATGATCTATTTTGGTAACAATTTGATTAGTTCTTGTGTGAGAGTTGGGGATTTAGTTTATGCACGTAAAGTGTTCGACAGTATGTCTGAAAGAAACACTGTTTCGTGGACTGCAATGATAGATGGGTATTTGAAATTAGGTCTTGAGGATGAAGCTTTCTCACTCTTCGAGGACTATGTGAAGCATGGAATCCGTTTCACAAACGAGAGGATGTTTGTTTGTATGTTGAATCTGTGTAGTAGAAGATCAGAGTTTGAGCTTGGGAGACAGATACATGGTAGTATGGTAAAAGTAAGAGTGGAAAATCTTATTGTAGAGAGTTCTCTCGTTTATTTCTACGCACAATGCGGTGAATTGACAAGTGCTCTACTAGCTTTTGACATGATGGAGGAGAAAGATGTGATATCTTGGACAGCAGTTATATCAGCTTGCTCAAGAAAAGGCCATGGAAATAAAGCTATTGTCATGTTTATAGGAATGTTGAATCATGGTTTTCTACCTAACGAGTTTACGGTTTGCAGTATCTTGAAGGCTTGTAGTGAGGAGAAAGCGATAAGATTTGGAAGGCAAGTACACAGCTTAGTGGTTAAAAAGATGATTAAGAAGGATGTTTTTGTAGGAACTTCATTGATGGACATGTATGCTAAATGTGGGGAGATATCTGATTGCAGAAAAGTGTTTGATGGAATGAGTAACAGAAACACAGTCACATGGACTTCGATTATAGCTGCACATGCTCGGGAAGGTTATGGTGAGGATGCTATCAGCCTCTTTCGGCTAATGAAGAGGCGGCATTTGATTGCTAACAATTTGACAGTAGTAAGCATCCTTAGGGCATGTGGATCTGTTGGGGCTTTATTGTTGGGGAAAGAACTTCATGCTCAGATCATCAAGAATTCTATCGAAAAGAATGTCTACATAGGAAGTACTTTGGTTTGGCTGTATTGTAAATGCGGAGCATCTTGTGACGCTTTCAATGTTCTTCAACAATTGCCATCTAGAGATGTTGTTTCATGGACAGCTATGATCTCAGGATGTTCAAGCTTAGGACATGAATCAGAAGCTTTAGATTTCTTGAAAGAGATGATTCAAGAAGGTATAGAGCCAAACCCATTTACATACTCCTCAGCTTTAAAAGCTTGCGCTAATTCAGAAGCTCTTCTTATCGGCAAATCGATTCATTCCATCGCAAAGAAGAATCATGCTTTGTCAAATGTGTTTGTGGGAAGTGCTTTGATTCATATGTATGCAAAATGTGGATTTGTATCAGAAGCTTTCCAGGTATTCGACAGTATGCCTGAGAAGAACTTGGTTTCATGGAAGGCGATGATAATGGGTTACGCAAGGAATGGCTTTTGCAGGGAAGCATTGAAGCTAATGTATAGAATGGAAGCAGAAGGATTTGAAGTGGATGATTATATATTTGCAACAATTCTATCTACTTGTGGAGATATTGAGCTTGATGAATCTGAATCTTCTGCAACTTGTTGTTTGGAGACTTCTTGATGTTTCTGCACCTTTTCAATATTTTAGAAGACAAAGTTTTTGAAATAGATTCGTTCCAGAATAAACATCAAATGTATAAATTTTTATTTTTTAAGATAATCATTTAGTTACCTAGTCCATGAGATCTGGTTGGGACAATTTTCAGATATTACTTAGCCTTCTCAAAAGCAATTAGACCCATATCCTTTAATTATTCTCTTTGGATGGTTCATAAAGATTTAATGGGCCTTTTAAAATAAATTTTGAGCATTGGTTATAAAAGCGCTTATTTAACTAGAATTACATTTGCTATTTTCAAAAATACCACAAAAAATATATATATTTCAAAAAAATATTATATACATTTAATTTGTTTTAATAATATGATAACCTTTTTAAAAATACCATAAAATTATTTTTTTCAAAAATAACACAAATTTGAAATAATTTTAAAACTTCAAATTTAAATCCTAAACCCTCAAAATCAAACTGTACCTCCTTTTAGGGTTGTGCATAATATATGAAATCCGAAACCGAACCCAAAATCGATCCGAAAAATTAGGTTCGGATTGAGTAAAATATCATAATGGATACTATATTTATTTGGTTCGGATATATCCGAACGGATTTCGGATATTCGAAATCAATAACTTTAATAGATTTCAAGGTTTCTAACATTAGATGGCGTTGTCGATCATCTCCTTCCTTTTTTTCTTTTTTTGAAATCACACATTCACACTAATCATCAAATATTTTACAAGTTTAATTCTTATTCTTTATTTTTATGTTTTTTTTTTAATATATTTATGTTTCTTTGTAACATTCTTGTTTTGATTTTCAAAGTATGAAAGTCATACTCATCAAGAAGAAGAAGATTAAGAAACTAAGATTTGGAGTTTTGGAGTTGTAGACAAAAAGTTTTCCTTATTTCCTTTTGTATCTAGTTTGATTTTATTTTGTATTTATAATATTTTGGATATTGATTTTCTTGCATTTTGGATAGTGGTTTTTTTTTTTCCAGATATTTTTGAATCATTATGGATATTTATATCCGATTTGAGTCCANGGAGTTGTAGACAAAAAGTTTTCCTTATTTCCTTTTGTATCTAGTTTAATTTTATTTTGTATTTATAATATTTTGGATATTGATTTTTTTGCATTTTGGATAGTGGTTTTTTTTTTCCAGATATTTTTGAATCATTATGGATATTTATATCCGATTTGAGTCCAGAAATCTTAAACCGAACTAAAAATTTAAAATACCTAAACATCTGAACCCGAACTCAAACCGAACCGAACCGAATCCAAGGATAACCAAATCGAATCCGATCCGAAGTCTTAAAATATCTGAACGGATCCTATAGTCAGAAATCCAAACACGATATGGTTCAGATATCCGAACGCCCAATCCTACTCTTTCAAAACTAAATCTTAAATTTTATTTAAGAATTCAAACCAAAAAATTTAAATTCTAAACTTTTAAAATTCATTTTTTCTGTTTATGGTAATGTTTTTGAATAATATTTTGGAACTTTTAGGTGTACTATATTTTTGAAATTAAAATTTCTTTTGGTAATATTTCAAAAAATTTCTCTTTATATGTATGGAAAAAATGTCGAGGACTTTTTTTTCTACAAGAATACAACAACAATTTGTATATTTTTAGCGAGAGTTGAACCTAAGAATTTTAGGTGCTACATGCCTACACTAAAAATTTAATCAAAAAATTACAAAGAATAATTCATGTCCAGGATTAAATGTTACTATACAAAAACTATGTTAAAACTTCTATTATTTTTGAAAATGTAAAAAATGAGATAAATTTTGTTTCAAAGCTCACATCTTTCTTAGATCATAATTTTATTGTTGTTTACATTAATGAGTAGAGTTTTGCTTCATCATTTAGTGAAAATAGAGTTGCGATTCTATTTTTTCATTTTGTAACTGTCATGTTGGCTCGTACAATAGTTTTTGGTGACCGATTTACATCTGAATATACCAAATCTTTTCTCTCGATGATATGAATTTGACAGTCACTACAACAAAACTAGAGTTTTACATCCCTAAAAGTGTATCAAAAGAAAATTTGATATAAAATAAAATCAAATTTTAATAAGTGATATAAAACGAAATCATCTAATATAAATGATACTAAATATTTAATTTTACATCAATTAGAAAAATGATGTTATTATGAAATATTGACATCAATACAAACAAAATTGATGTAAATTATTTATGATTTACATTAGTTTAGAATAATCAACAAAAATCAATATTGATTACATCATTTTATATAAAATTGATTCAAATGATAAATTTGTATATGTTAATAACTGATATATTCACTCATTTGAATTAACATCAATTTAAAATTATATTAGTATTGTATCAATTCTAAATGACATAATAATGTTAAGATTGAATATAATCACCTTTTTCTTTTCTCTTGAATAAAATGAAACTGATGTAGTTTTGGCCAATAAAATATTAGATTTTACTATTCACTAAAATGTCTCTCTTCAATAAATATTTTTTATATATTACGATTTACTAGTATTATTATTTTGAGATTATAAATATTTAAAATGGTGAAATATTATTTTGAGATTATAAATATCTAGAATGGTCAAACAAAAATTTACAAATAAATAAATAAAAATAAACTCACTTGTTTATCCTCTCAAACCCTACTTTCAAAGCATCTTATAAAAGATAATGTTAGGTACTATTTTAAAAGAAGTTAAACTACTTGATTCTTAAAAACAGGTTTTTGGCTAGCTAATCGACTAAGCCTATAAAGATCTATACCTCAATATTAATTGTGCAACAGTTTTGTTTCTTGTCTTTTTACTCTTTTTCTATCAGATTCAATATTTGTGTTTAATGTTTTTATTGAATTCTTTTTGTCTTTGGTGTGTAAGGAAATCTATCTTTCAACGATGATTACAATTTTCATTCGTCTAATACTATCACGTAGAATGTAAGTGAATAATATGAAAATATAATTTTTATATTAGATGAGTATAAGATGATCGATGTTGGTTAATATATATTATTATTATTATATATTTTGTAGTTGTTGAAGCAAAAAATAATCTACACTATAATCTAAAAGAAAGAAGATGAGAGTGAGGAAGAAGAAGGGTTAAAGGAAGGAAGAATTGACTAAACAACAGCGGAACTTCGTATTGACAAGAAATGGTTCAATATGATTTTTAGGTAAGGGGGTCACTACAGGCACTTTACTCTTTGTCCTAATCTTTCGATCAACCCACTGATAGAAAATCATATCTCACCACGAGTCATATTGACCGTCGTATTGACGAACAACTATTGCCTATCTATGGCAACGGAGCAGGACCGCAACTTAAGAATGAAAGAAAGAAATCAAAACTTATGAAGAAGTTAGGAGGCCTAGAAAACTAAGGAAACTTTGAAAGACATTTAGAGAGAGAAAACTTAGAGAGAGATTTTATTGGAAATTGTGAGATGATTTGTTACATGGGATAGCACACATATTTATACTAGTGAGGAAGATGGATGATGACATAGCGCTTACATCAGCGATGACATCATTGCTTACCTCACGCTTATATCAGCGATTACATCATCGCTTACATCATTATTTTACATTTTTAAACATACTTAAACACATTTTAATTATTAAACATGATTATTTGCTGAGTGCAGGTCTTCTTAATGCTCCATTTCGAACTCCAAGATATGCTTATCACAACATCCGTAGTATCATTTGGAAATTTGTAGAAATCTTCTAGTTCTTCATAATCTTATGGTGAATTGATGTTGACTTCGATATTGAACCTTCTTCCAATCTCGTCTATGTTCATTGAGTCGTCTTCTGAGAGTTGTGCATCTTGAAAGTATTCTAGAGGACAATAATCGACTAGGTCTTCTTCTTTAATTACATTGTTTTCTTCGACTGGGTCTTCTTCTTGAATTACATTGTCTTCTTCTTTAATTACATTTTTCTTTTTGATTACGTCTTCATATGTTACTTTCTTCAATATCTTGGGGACTTAGACACTTTTCTCCATAAAATATTGCAGGTCTTCATCAAGGCTCATATGGCACTCCATGGGATAAAACTTCCATTCTGGACTGAAAGGAATAGAGAATGTTTGGTTGGCACTGTTAAGTCGAAATGCGTGAGTCTGAAATTCTTCGTAAGCTTCGTTATCTTTGACATTAAAATCTCGAAGAAATCCTCTTGGATAGTCTTTGTGATGAATGAGATTGGGAATAGCGTATACTTTGTTGGTCTTCTCGTTGAGTTGAACTGGTCGGTGGAAGAAGTATATCGTGTGAGGGTTGAAGAAAGGATTAAGAATTCCGTGTCCACAAAGCTTTTTAAGTGGCAGTCATATTGCTTTGGTTGACCTTCTTATCTTTCCACTCCATACGTGTAATGGTACAAACCATGTTAAAAATGTCGAAAGACAATCTTTTTGACTTTGATGAACATGGATATACTGGGAAAGCCATTGAATGTCGAATGTGATTCCAATAGTATGGAATACGCAGAAATACCAAAGAAAGCAGAGAACTTCTTCTGGCATATGAATTTGCTCGATGCGGAAGAGGTGTGCAAATAAATAATTTGGATGGACTCTCATTGGTGAAATGCAATGGCTGTTAATTCCATACTTTGATAATATGAGAGACTAATAAAAGAACATCGTGTGACGAAGGCTTTCATGGAAATTTGCTTGAAATAAGATCACCAGTGTCTTGAGGCATATTGGCATCAAAGTCAAAGTAGCTTTTTCTTGAGAAAATCGACATTAGATTAATATCTTTTGGTGGGTTTTGACTTAGCATATCAGCGAGGGTATTCTTGGATCCCTTTAAATAGAACGATTCGAAGTCGTACTTCAAAAACCATTCGCTCCATCATAGCAGTTGTTGATGTGGGACCATCTTTTGCTTGAATTGTAACATCTTTGAGAAAGATGACATATCCATCTCAATCCAAAATTTATGTCCAATCAGATGAAATTCAAAATTTTCAATTGTTCTCTTGACCGCTAATATATCTTTGAAAATGGAGAGATAATGCAATTCCGAATATTTAAAGCGTCCAATTTTGTATCCACAGATTTGACGTTTACCATTTATCTCTTCAAATAAAATTGCACCCCAAAATCTGTCACTCGCATCTGTCTGCAAAATGCGTGTTCCTGTGGAAGGAATCTTTAAAGGTGGTAGCTTATGTACTTCTAGCTATGAGCTTTGTACTGCTTTTGTCTCTCGTTTTGTCCACTGTGGTGGATTCTTTGTCAGCATTTTCTGGAGTGGTCTTGTCAGTTGTGAAAGTTGCGGGATAAAGTTGCTTTCATAATTGATGACCCCTAGAAACTGTTGAACTTGTCTTCTTGTTAAATTTTCGTCGGGGAAATCAAGAAGCGTTGTAGCTAGATGAGCTTGTAGTGCAAAATTTCCATCTTTAATTTGCATCCCCAAAAATCTAATGTTGGGTTGGGCTATAATCATCTTTCGGGCCGATAACATGATTCTATACTCTTTGACTATTTCTTGAAACTTCTTAAGCACTTGAATATGTTCTTCAATACTTGATGAGAATAAGAGAATGTCATCAATGTGAATCAAAGTTGTATGTAGAAGAGGCTTAAATATTCGTAACATAGCATGTTGAAATAGTGAGGGTGCCATCTTTAAACCAAACGGTAGAACATTCCACTGGAGATGTCGATTTGGTAGACAAAATGCCGTTTTGTACCTTTCTTCTGGGTGTACACCTAGTTGCCAAAATCCGGATTTTAAATCGAATTTGAGAATATAGTTGCTCATTGAAGATGTTGATGAAGTGCCGTTTTATTTGGTAGAGAAAATTTAACATCTTGTAAGTATTGATTAAGAAGCTTATAATCAATAACTAATCTGAGTTTTCCTCTTGCTTGCTCAGCACGATTGTTGACATAAAATGCTTTACACGCCCAAGGGGAATTTGTTAATGAGACAACTCCTTGATTTACCAACTGATCACATTCGTCATTAGCTTGTTGCAACAGAGTGGGTGGCATTCCTGCATGACTTGCCTTTGTAGGGGTCTTGACAACATTTTCTTTAAACGGTAATGACACGAATAACTCGGAATTTAGCCATAGTGGATTTTTACACTTTTGAAGGAACTCTGTATGAGAATCAGTACATGAAGAAAACGTGATCTCTTCTTTTATTTTATCAAAGTTGGGAGTTGTATTTCCTTCGATTGAAAATAATCTTGGAATTGTCATGAAAGTTTTGAATAATGTCTTCCATTTCATTCCTCTTGGTCCTATGGAGATATCAAACATTTTCTTCAATGCATAGTACAAATCTCATCCTAACACCAAGTCTTTTCCTGGTGCTGATGAACCAAGAACTTCGGTTGTAATTTGACATCATGGGAATAGCTCAATAGTTATTGGTTTTGACTTGAGTTTTATCGTCAAAGAACCCGAATTTTCAACTCGAAACTCTTGCTGATGTGGCAACCACATAGAAGTTGAGAGGATCTTTGGGTTCATGATTGTCGTATGAGCTCCAATATCTATAAATGCGATTGCATGAACCGGATCTTCTTTACATGCTAGATCTAAGACTGTTACCGGTAAATGTGGTGTTTGTATCTCATCTTGTTGTGGCGTTTGAGTAATTTTGAAACAGCAATTATCTTCTTCTTCAGTAGATGATTCAGAAGATTCATCATAGTCTGAGTAACCACATATTGCATCCTTGTCGTCATTATCATATGATAGAACATATTCGAAATCATGGTCGTCTACATTGATATCCGGCGAGATATTAGATATCGAGTTGATGAGATACTGATTCTTCTTCAAAGATTTGTTGGGAATTTCTTTTGCAAAATGCCCTTTTTTGCAACATAGAAAGCATTTAGTTGCCTTTTGAATCCTCTTTTCCTTCGAAAGAATCGTTTGCGCCTAAGTTTGTTGAAATTTCTCCTGAATGACCTTCTAAAATTTCGAGGTCGACCCTTTGCCTCACATGAGCAGTTCTTTTTGGATTTGGAACACTTGATCAATAAGTCTGGTCTAGCACATACTTTGGATAGGTGTTTTGATTTATTCATAAAATCCATCCAAAATTCTTTTTGCTTGCAGAGTTTGTCAAGTGTTCAATAGTCTGGCCTTGATCTCTTATGTAAAGCTTAGTTTGGTGACTAAGATAGTCATCAATGGAAGAGAGATATACTTGCTTCAAACTTGGATTGCTTAAAACATTAAGCGCATAATACCTACTTGTTTGATGTTTGAAGTGTTTTGACAGATCTTTTTTCTTCAATGAGCAACACTTTGCTGTAAAGAATTCTTCTTGTAATTGTTCTTTGAAATGTGTTGGCGTACCAATGAATTCTCTATGTGTTTATCCTAGTAGCAAAGGTATCGTTGTTTGATAAACCTGTTGCTGTTTGTATTCACCAAGCGAGTTCCACCATTCCTTCAAGGGTCCTGAGAGTCTTGCTTTAAATTGTTGTATTCCGAACTCCAGTGGAGACGAAATTGTTTTAGAATTCATCCATGCGTGGAATTCGTCAAGTCGATCATTCCATTTTTCAAATGGAATGTCATCAAATGTAAACACCATTACTTTAGATGCGAAAGTCCTTGGAATATCTTGGCGCATAGGAGGTACGAAGTGCATTTATTCATCGCTTGAGAAAACTTCATCAATGCTTGGTTCTTATTTTTGTATCAATCCTCCACCTATTGCAAATTGATTTGGCAATGACTCATCATCGGATACGAACTCGTAGTTGCTAGAGCTCGAGTCCAAGAAATGTTTTATCATAGCTATCGGTTGTGATGAAGATGTTTGAGTGCTTTGGAGCTCTGGTTCTTTTGGCAAAGTATTTGAGCTTTCTCCGAGTGTATTTAGCAGATTTGTCATTCAAAATTCAATTATGCCAATATCTTTTCCTTTTTCTTTTTTTTTTCTATCTTCTACTGATTCATGACTATAAGATGAAGTAATCGTTGGTCATTTTGTTGGATTGACCATAAATTCAGAATCCTTTTGCCTTCTTGGTTTTGATCGGGTTTGCTTCGAGTAAACTGCTGATGTTGTGCCATACCGAGATATGAAAGCTTCATCAGAAGAGAGAAAACCATGGACTGGAGTTCTAGTCTTATGATCCTGATATCCGGAAAAGAA
The DNA here is from genome assembly GCA_900406425.1 of Iberis pinnata. Taxonomy (NCBI): domain Eukaryota; kingdom Viridiplantae; phylum Streptophyta; class Magnoliopsida; order Brassicales; family Brassicaceae; genus Iberis; species Iberis pinnata. The sequence continues at coordinate 15,890 of OVBE01005707.1, forward strand.
TCCAGGTGAATATGCTCCTTGATATATTGGAGTCCCCGAGGACATACTTCCAAGAGGATTGAAGTATGTTTCTTGTTGCCGTTGATTGTAAATTGGAATCTCAAGGCATCTTTGAATGTCTTTTAGTTGAATTTTTAGGCTGGCCGTTTCAACTTCTTTGTTTTTTAATTGCGTTGTACCAACCATCATATGTTGTGCCATTTTCATCATTTCGTGATGTAGATTGTTAAGTCGTCCATGAATTTCCGTAATTGAATTTGGAAGGCTATTTAACCTCTTGTTATTTCCTTCAGCCAATTGATCGACTTTGTGATTAATCGTTGTGAGTAGTCGATTTTGAGCTATAGCATTTTCTGTTTGCCAATTCAGGACTCTTTCTCCTTGACTTATCTTGTAAGGGCCTGACGAGTTGATATCTTTTGAGAGAATGTACGGGCTGTAATCGATATCATCTCTGGTGAAATCTTCTTGTGGGGAAAACCCATCGTCATATATCATCATTATATTTTGTTGTGGTTCCTTCTTTTTTGTTGAATATAGGACGATAAAATTATATTCTCCTTCACATAGAGGGCCAACAGTGGGATCTCCTTCAAAATATCTCTTGTAGAGAGGATCTTTTTTCTTGCGTCTTCGGCGAAGTTCATCATCATCTGATTCGTATCTGTCTTCTTTACAAGCATCACAGTCACAAAAATCAAAGAATTTGTGCCCATTTTCATCCCTAAAAGGGTATACGCTATTCCCAGATTGCTCAAAATAAAGCAGCTTCGGACTTTGTTGTCTTGATGTAATTTCATCTTCGTTAATTTGTTGCAACATATTCTACTATTCAACAAAGGGAAAAATAGTTTATATTAATTATTATTCTTTGTTATTTAGAAATAGAAAATGAAAACAAGAATTTAAATCAATTTAATTTCTAATTCATATTTAATCTTTTTAATTTTGTAAATAGCGATTTCACCTTTTTAAGATTTTACGAGCTATTGTTATATGATTTAGTTTCTATTTTATATTTACTATTTGTAATTTGGTAATAAATTTTTTATTTGAAGTGAATATAACCAATAATAATCCTTATTAGAGTAATTTACGACAAAACTCATTAATAATTTAAATAATTTATTACAATTTATATAAATAATAGTATCATTTACTAAAAATGATATTGTTTTAGAATCATTTATTAAAAATTCATACATTTTTTTTACAAATGATACAAGTATTGAAATCAATTATTCTAAATGAAATAAATATTAATATCAATTCAATAAAATGATACAAAATATAACATCATTTTTATAACCGATACATAGTAATATCAATTATTTAATTGATGCAATAGTTACATCAATTTTTAAAAATGATATAAATTATTTGCATCACCACTTATTAAGTCACTTATTTAATTGATGTAAAATTCATTTACATCAATTAAAATTAATGCAAACATTAAAAATAAATAATACAAAATCTTCTTTTTCTTGTATTGTGTGTTACTGAATTTGATCTTGAGTAACTACAAAAACGACAATATTCAATCCTAGACGCGAAATGGGCTCTCAGATCACTTATTGAGGATTAATGAACATTTACGAGAATTAACAAGAAAAAATAAATTCAATTATTGAAAAGATATTGATTCAAGATTGCAAACTCAAGACTAATTAGTGTTCCAAATTTAGTCTCAAGAATTCAGGGCAATTTTCAAGAATGGGTGAAAGCTACAATGTGAAACGATGCATCAATACAATCAAGTTGTGCACCGCCACCTGATACCCATTGGTCACCACCAATGACTAGCTGGGTCAAGTGTAATTTTGATGACTCCCATCATATGGACAACACAGGCTCAGGACTGGGATGAATAATTAGAAATGAGTTCGGACAATTTCTTCATTGTGGACATCAATGATTTGATGGTCAACATACTATTGAGGAAGCATAATTAACGGCATTAATTTGGGCAATCTAAAATGCTTCTCAGCTAGGCTATAAGCGGATGATTTTTGAAAGTGATAATCATAATATTTGCATCTACTTCGCACCAGAAACAGCCAACGGCGGTTGGATCATTATCTTAAGACAATTCATTCATGGAAATCTTACTTCCAGGATATCATTTTTCAATATCAATCACGGGAAGCTAATATATGCGCATACTACCCGTCTAAGATTGCAATTTCTAGTGCATATGTTTATGCTATTAGACATTCTTGTGCTGTGTCCTTACAAGTAAACAATGATTTTCTATAAATACTAAAATTGCCGTAAGAAAGATTGCAAACTCGATATAAAAATTCACAAAACTCACGATCTCTCGTGGTTCATAGCTTTCTGGTTGTTTATGTTTTGAGATGTTATATAGTGACATAAGGAGCACTTTATTTAAACTGATAATCTTGTATGTGAACTCTTCATATAAACGACTATACGATTAAGATAATGAACACGAAATGGGTGATGTCGAAAAATCTTTTTCAACAAAAATGTTCACATCATGAAACCCTAACTGAAATCTTCAAAAAAAATTCCATTTTACCAGTATAATTTGTAGACTAAATTAAGAGATTCAGTTGAGGAGCCAATAAAGTGAGAAATGATAAAATTATTATAAAGTTGGATCTTGTTTACTAATATTTTGAATCCACTACGCACTACGTAAGTAATCCTCTAATTCGAATCTTTTATAATATTGTCCAAATGTTATATTATGCTATATATAGTAGGGGATCAATTTAATATAACGAATGTCCTTTGATTATCTAAAATTTAATTATTTTTTTAACATACATAATCATCTTCTATCTCTTAATTTAGAATGAACATTATACGGTCCCCACATTGGCACAATGAACCGATATTCTGCCTCTACCTGCTTTTGATGTTTATATTTTCGTCACTAAAGTTTATACTTTTTCATCTTGATTAACCTTATAATAATCTTGCTTAATAAGAACCTTATAATGTATATTGATTATTGAATATTCCGATCGCATTTATAACTTAACTAATAGATCAAAACTATATTTATCAACTACTTGCGTCGCAGGACTATTTTTCTAAGGGTAAATTTCATTTTGGTAAACTTTTTAAGAAATAATTACATTTTGATGTAATTTTTGCTATTGTTGCACTTTGGTGATGAAAGAAAAAAAATTTCTCTATTATATCCTTATTTTTCTATATAATTACACTCTACCTTTTTCTCTCTCAAGACATGTGTCAGATTTTTACATTTGTTTTTTTTCACCTTCCATTTTTAAAAACCAATTACTTGATAGTATATATATTAAAAAAAACTAAAAATTATACCAAAATTCTTAACTTCTTATACTCTATAGATAGACATTTGTTTTGTTTAGTTTGGAAATAGAAAAAACAAAAGTTTCATGACGTCTGTTTACACGCCACTTTGTGTACATGACGCTAGTTATTCAGTGAACACATTGATTATTCAGTATGTGTACAATGTCATGTATCATTCAACATTTCATAACGTCATGTACACGATTCTTATGTGTACAACCTCGTGTATCATGCAACATGTGTATAGTGTTACGTACACAATGTTCTGTACACAATGCTTGTGTACATCGTGCTAATTATTAGATGTACACATCTTATATTTAGCACGATGTATATTGTGTACTGATGTATTGCATTCTTATCCACTTTAGGCATCGATTTAATTCTTGTTTTGGTTGGTTTCACTTGCATTTAGAATAGTTTAGGTTGCATTTTGCATTCTATTGCATATTTCAGGTACCTAAGAAAGATGGAGCCAAATCGGAACAGAACCAAGGAGAAAGAAGCCAAAAAGAAGATTAAAGAGCAAACCGGACACGGTATCGGCCACCCGTACCGGTTGGAGTAGGCCGATACACATCACAAGAAGAAGGATCGGTACATTCCAACCGATACACCCATACCGGTTGGGGTGTACCGGTTGGAATCAACCGTTACTAGTCAAGGCAATTTAGTACCGGGCAGAAGCTACCGGTACACCTGGCCCGGTACAGGTGTCGCGGCTATCAAGTATCGGACGTGAAGAACCGGTACCGATATTGGCCAACCGTACCGGTTTTACCGGCCGATATCGGGTACTAAATGAGAAAAAAAATCTTGTTTAAAAACACTTGAAAAAGACCTAAGTTTCATTCCATCTTTTATCTTAGAACTTTCTCTGTAAAAACCTTTGTCTATTTTTTGAGTCTGTTTGATTGAGTTTTCCAATTTCTTATCTTTTGTTCTTAATTCTTGTTATTCGATTTCTTCCATGGGAAAACATAATTATAACATGAGAATCTGTGTTTTTTTCATGGGTTGTGAGTAGTTTCAAAGGCCACAAGGACACCAAGGAGGAAATGGCAATCAAGGAGCTGAAAATGCTAACCGAGACGCTGATGATGGGAATCAAGACCCACCAGAGCCGAATCAAAATTGCCCCCTCCACCGACACAAGGTACTAGTTGGAGACTTCAACAACCTTGAAGCTTTCCTTGCCAATAGGAATGCTCTACATCCTCGCCAACCTCAAAGATAGGACTATCAATTCACGTTCCAGCTTATCTAGTTGCTCAGGAAATACTAATTCCATGGTTTACCAACCGAGCATCCTATGGATCACATAGATAGCTTTGAGGACATCTGCAGCACCACTCAACTCAATGGAGTCTCTAAAGACTTCATGCATTGGAAGCTCTTCAATCACTCTTTTGCTGATAGAGCTCTTAGATGGTTAAAGTCTATGCCTGCAAACTCTATAGAAACTTTGGATGAGTGAAAATCCAAGTTTCTTAGTCACTTCTACACATTTACAAGGACCAACAATATGAGAAACAAGATCTCTCAGTTTCAGCAAGGTCTTGTAGAATCTTTCTATGAGGCATGGTACAGATTTAAGGAGTACCTTCTGGATTGTCCTCACCATGGATTCTCAGAGCTGAACCTTCTCAATACATTATACCGAGGTATTTAACAACATTATCGACTCTCTCTTGATACCGCTAGTAATGGTGACTTCATGACCAAACTTGTAAATGAATCCTATCAACTGATTGACAATCTAGCTCAAAGCAACAACAATCATTGTCCCGACTACAATCAAAGAGTAAGATCAACTAGTTTAGAATCTTCTAAACTTAAAGAGGTAAAAGGACTTCTCACTCAACTTCTCAAAGGACAAAACCAGAAAATGTCAGCTTCGCTGAAGATGTAGAGAAGATTGAAGCAGACTGCTTTGCTGCCAAGGAGCCTGATAATGAAGAAGAAGTGAGCTATGTCAATAGCCAAGGACAAAGAGT
>OVBE01005708.1:0-21197 GCA_900406425.1 Iberis pinnata
GCACTTCAAGAATCAGTCGGGCTCTTCTGGGATCGATCAGGCAGTCTTTTCGTAGAATTCCAAGAGCATTTGCCCGATCGGGCAGATTTTTGCCCGATCGTGCACTTCAACGCATTCCTGCGCGATCTTCTCCTGCGAGTCAGCTTGACAAGTCTTCAGNACTTCTGACACTTCTGCCGGATTCTGCACCTGAATATGCTAATTTGCATCCAAAACGTCTTGAACACCTAGAAACATGTAAAAACACCAATTTTGTAGAGAAAAGCTCGGATAACGTTAAATATAAAGCATAAATGCTCACTATAAAGCGTTAAAACCGAGTAATATCAATACCATCAAGTAAAAAAGTAATGGTGAAGTTTAAAGGTACAAGGCGAGACTGGTTGCAAGAGGCTTTACAAAAAAATATGGAGAAGACTACTTGATTATATTTGCACCCATAGCCAAATTACACATGGTAAGGATTATTCTTTATTTGGTTACTAATCATGAGTGGGATCTTTGGCAGACAGATCTCAAGAATGTCGTTCTTCAAGGAGAGTTAGAAGAAGAATTCTACATGTATCTAATATCCGACATTGAAAGATCAATATCACATGGAAATGTCCTTAGATTATAGAAAGCTATCTATGGGCTTAAAGAATCACCAAAAGCTTGGTACACAAGCTTAGCTCAACAATGATTAAAAGAGGATTCACAAGATCCGAAGAAGATCACACCTTATTTGCTCTTAAAATCCAATAAGGTATAGTAGTGATTCTCATTTATGTAGATGATATTATCATCTCCGAAAATGACAAGGTAGGAATCTACTCTACTAAAGGGTTTCTTAAGTATTTTTTGATATAAAATATTTAGGTGAACTAAATTACTTCCTTGGATAGAAGTTTTTAGATCCAAAGAAGGATTGTTTCCATCTCAAAGGAAGTACACCCTTGATCTTTTGAGTAAAACAGGAAAAGATAGGAAGTACACTCATGCTCTAGCGTCGAGGCCGAGTATAGGGCCATGAGGTAGTTGACAAATGAGCTCACATGGCTAACCTATCAGTTAAAAATTTAGACATTGAGACAAAGGGCTCCATCACCATGCCATGTGAAAACCAAATCGCAATACACATAGCCTCCAACAATGTGTTACAAGAGAAGACTAAGTATATAGAACTGGATTGCCATAACGTTAGAAAAATAGTCGAACAAGGTGTTACTCCATCATGATATTCAAGAAGTTCATATCAACTAGCGGATATCCTCACCAAAACCACAAGTCTCAAAGTTTGTGAGTTCATCCATGCCAAGTTTGGACTCGCAAATCTTATTCAAGGATGATTCCTCTAGCCATGAAATCATGCATTCTTTTTATCACACTAAGGCTTTTAATGAGGTGGAAATTCATGGTTTTAAACTTAGTTATTTCTCATGGTTAAGCTTGAGAAGAGTATTGAGTTGTGGAATAAAGGCCAAAGTTGCATCTAGGCCAAAAAGGAAGCTCTCGAATATTCATTTGCCAAGATAAGTCTGCGACAAGCCAGCATGAAGACTTAGCCAAGGCTAGGCCATAATTCGCCAACCATGCACACAAGACAAGCTTGGCCTGGATGGTTGGCATAGTGGCTGAGAAGGTGAAATTCGACCTACTTAAGGCCGAACATGATAAACCAAGTTCATATGGGCCAAAATGGTTATTTGTGAGCTAATTACCCTAAGGTATGTTCTAGAAAGTTGAAAAGGCATTTTGTATCACCTTAAATCTTACTTCATCTTGTATCAAATCCAAAGATTCCTACACCTTTGGATGTAATCCTCCTACCCTCCACTTTATTGCTTTCTTTCCTGGTTTTATGTAATTTAGGATGGGAATTCTCCAATTTGGCGGAGGTTCATCTGCCAAACGAGGTAAAATGAATTTTTCTTTTGGATTTCATGTTGGTTCGAGATTGGTTGAATGTGAAATAGTTTTAGTTAGAGCACCGGGCACCACTTTGAGTAACTTGGGTATGACATCTACATTGGGATTATCTATTCCTCTATAAGGATTATCCCAATCCCATTGACTTGATAGTCTTTTTAGTCTGACTTTTTAGTTCCGCTCAAACTGATGATTACGACTTACGAGAACTAGTTGGACATGTTTTCGTATGATTGGGTTTAATAGATTTGTTTTAAATGTTTACGGGCCGAGTTATGTATCCATCATTTCTCATTTTATTCAATTGGTTCAATGGTTTGTAGAAATCACAATCATATGTAGAGGAATGGTCGGCAAGTCGCAGTACCAAAAGGAAAGTGTAAATATCAGTGTTGTTCATTTTTCTATCCCTAGCAACATCGATGTTATTTGCTAGCATATCGTTGCGACCAACGACTTAAACTAGCGACAATAACAGCTATTTATGGTCGTTGGTTTTTTCAGCGATGGGTCGCTATGATAGTCAAAAGAACAACGACAATTCTTAGTGACAAGAATTATAAAATAAATTAAAAATATTATACTCAAATTATAATAAATTAAAAAAATTTAATTTATATAAATTAAAATAAATTTTAGTAAATAAAATTAAATCCATAAAAATAAAATAAAATCAAAAGCTAAATTAAATACAAAATTTAAAAATAATTTAAAAAACTATAATAAATTTAAAAACTATAATAAATTAAAATAATATCAAAATAGTAAAATAAAATATACAAAATAAATAATAAAAATTGAATTATTTTTTGTTTTTAAATTTCATTATATATAATTTTGATATTTTTGTACGAATCTATATATATATATATATATATATATATATTAAAAAAATTTAAATAAAAATACAACGACTACTCGCATCGACAATCAAACTAACAACATGACGATTAACCACTAAGATTGCAAAACAAATAACAAAACGTGACACTAGTTACTAGCGAAAAACAATAGAACAACTCATCACCTTTTAACAGCCAAAATATCTCATAATAGAAGATACGTCCTTGAGAATTAATCCAATGTAAATATGATTCTTGGACATTGAGATATTGAAACGAAATGTTTCTTGAAACGGACAAGAAGTGCGTGGGGTCTGTGGAAGCTTCTTGAAAACAGAATCTCAAGCCTTTTAGAACATGCAGGTTTCTACAGGAGGTTCATTTAGAACTTCTCAAAGATTGTTAGGCCTCTTATCAAGCTGTTGTGTAAGGAAGTCAAATTTGAATGGGATGATGAATGCCAAACCTCTTTTCTCGTGATCAAGGGAGCTCTTGTGAGTGCTCCAATAGTTCAACCACCTGACTAAGATTTTCATTTTGAGGTAATGTGTGATGCCAGCGATTATGCAATAGGAGTTGTTCTTGGACAGCGAAAGGACAAGAAAATTCATGTTATCTATCATGCCTGAAGAACGCTAGATGGAGCTCAATGCAATTATGCCACAACTGAGAAGGAATTACTAGCCATAGTCTTTGCATTCGAGAAGTTCACATCCTATCCAGTAAGATCTAAAGTAGTAGTCCACATCGATCATGTGGCTTTGAGGTATCTGCTGAACAAAAAGGATGCTAAACCTAGATTACTGCGTTGGATTTTACTTTTACAGGAAATCGACTTGGAGATCAAAGACAAAAGAGGAATAGAGAATAGAGTTGCAGATCATTTATCCAGTTTGAGAGTGGAAGATGAGGTTCTAATTGATGATAGCCTACCTGATGAGCATATCTATGATATTAGCACTAGAGTGGATGAGAACCTTTCTACCCCTAAACTCTCTAAATCTACAGTAATTACTCCTTGGTTCCGTGACTTTGCTAATTATCTTGCTGCTGATGTTGAACCACGGGACTTTACAGGTTACCGAAAAAAGAAGTTCTTAAGGGATGTCAAACACTATTACTGGGATGAGCCATATCTTTACAAGCTTTGTTCAGATGGAAGATTCGGAGATATCTGCGTGAGGAGGAGATTCATAATATCTTATACCATTATCATGGTTCTGACTATGCTGATCACTTTGCTATATTCAAGACTGTTTCTAAGGTGCTTCAAGCAGGTTTCTGGTGGCCTACAATGTTCAAAGATTCTCATGTTTTCATCTCTTGTTGTGATTCATGCCAAAGACAAGAAAACATCTCAAAATGCAATGAGATGCCTCAGAACTTCATCTTAGAAGTATAGGTTTTTGATGTGTGGGGAATTGACTTCATGGGTTATTTACCTATGTCCCATAAGAATCTTTATATCCTTGTTGTTGTTGATTATGTTTCTAAGTGGGTTGAAGCTATTGCTAGCCTCACTAATGATTCTAAGGTTGTGCTAAAAAAAATTAAATCTGTGATTTTTCCCAGATTTGGAGTACCTAGAATAGTAATCAGCGATGGAGGCTCTCATTTCATTAATCGAGTTTTTGATGGTTTACTCAAAAAACATGGAGTAAAATACAAAGTGGCTACACCATATCATCCTCAGACTAGCGGTCAGGTAAAGGTATCTAACAGGGAAATCAAAGCAATCTTCCAGAAAACGGTAAATGGATCTAGGAAGGACTGGTCATTGAAGCTAGATGATGCTCTTTGGGCTTACAAAACCGCATTCAAGACCCCTTTAGGTACTACTCCTTTAAATCTAGTTTATGGAAAAGCTTGTCATCTACCTGTAGAACTGGAGCATAAAGCTGTATGGACTGTCAAGTTTATGAACTTTGACATGAAAATCGCAGCAGAAAGACGTCTCATTCAAATCCATGAGTTAGAAGAAGTTCGACACATAGCATATGAGAACACCAGGATCTAAAAAGAACGGACTAAAGCTGCTCATGACAAGAAGATCATCCCAAGAGATTTTCGACCAGGTGATCATGTATTGCTCTTTAACTCTCGTCTGAAACTATTCCCTAGGAAGTTAAAATCTAGGTGGTCTGGACCTTTCGTCATCAAAGAAGTGATACCATATGGTGCGGTCGTTCTATTTGATCACCAAGGTAATGAGTTCGTTGTGAACAATCAAAGGCTGGAGCCTTATTTAGCTACTTCAGAGCTTACAAATGTAACTGAAATACCTCTTGCTAATCCTACTTCCAATTAGAGGTAAGTACTGTCAAGCTATTGACGTTAAACAAGCGCTGAGTGGGAGGAAACCTACTGTTTTAGTACTATAGTTTAGTTATCTATTAGTTTTGAGTCAGTCCTACCTTAGTTACTAAGATGCTAACTCTTAATTTTGAGTTCTGTGTGGTTTAGGAATTTCAGGAAAATAAAAAAATTGGATTTAGGAGTGATCAATCGGGAAAATAGGAGATCGATCGGGCGTTTTGGATGAAGTTTTGATATGAACAAAACGCACGATTGGGAAACATAGTGCCCGATCGGGCATTTCCCCCTTGGAACTCCTAGATTCTGCGATCGATCAGGCATAATATGGGATCGATCAGGCACTTTTGAGTGGAAATTGGTCCGAACAACCTGCACGATCGGGCTACTATGTGCTCGATCAGGCATTTCCCCTGGGAAATTTTCGCGTAAGTGCCCGATTGGGTGACTAGGAGATCGATCGGGCAATTTTCCAGGTAAACCAAATATGACTTAATTTTAACCAGATTTTGACCTTTAAACCAAAATTTTTTTATTTGAACCGGATTTCTCCTCTCTACCCTACCCATATCGTGCCTCCACCCCTTTTTCACCATTGTTATCTCCCCAAAACCTCCCAAACTCTCTTCAAGCTCTCACTCTCTATCTCACTCAAAACCCCATCTACTTTTCACGTTCTTTAGTTCTAATCCATTCGTATTTTCGTCCTTATTTCGTTTCTAACACTCTCTCATCGATTCGAACAAGGTATGATCCCGATTCCACCATTTTTTTATTTCAAAAATTAGGTTAATTTTGGGCAAAGTCGATTTTAGTGGTTTGGTTATTGGAATTGATATCTAGGATGTCTTTCTATTCTCTTTTGTGCTTAATTGAACAATGCATGTTAATTTGTTGAGAATTAGGTTGAGGTTGTGTGATTTTGATTTGGGAATTTAGGGTTTACCTAGAAAATTGAATTTTGATGTTGATTGTGCTTAAATGATATATGTGTTTGGTTTGAGAATGGTTGTCATTGACAATTTGTGTTCGTTTCGGTTCTTTAACTTCGAATTTCAATTTCTAAGTTCTTAAATCGATTGCACATTGGATTTTTGATGGTTCTTTTACTTGATTTCTTGCTAAGTTTGTTTAGTATTGCTCTAAATCATTGCTCACCATCTCCTTTGTCTCTTGATAATTTGCTTAGAATTGACTTTTTGATTCGTATCTCGGTTGCTTTGTCTTTGAAGCATCTTGATTCTTGCTAGTCGTAACTAGTGATGCTCGATCAGCTCATTGCTTCTTATTGTCTTGACATCTCTATTCCGCATTCGATTCTTGCTAGTTCTTGATTAGTATTGCTTATTCATGAGATGTTCTTGGTTTCTAGGTTAATAATTTTTGTTAACTCTTGTTAGCATTGATCGGTTATTGATTAACCATTGCTTGTTGTGTATTGCATTGGGATGAAACTCATTTCTCTTTTGAGTTCTTTTCATTTCAAGACAATGTCGGACAATGAATACCAACCACCGGGTTCTACCACTCGATCTCGAGCTCAAAAGCAACATGAGCCGACCACCGCTCGATCCAAATCAATCGAACCTCCGATTGCAAAGAAGACAAAGAAGCCTATTGCTGCTAAGAAGCAAAAGGGTGTTGCATCAAGCAGTTGGAAATTTGATCTAAAGTACATGAAGCTTCCTTGGCCAAGAACTCCCAAGACTCCATTCCGCAACCCTCCCGAGTTCACCGTTACCGAGTTGAGAGGTCACAAGACTTGGACTGGTCGAAAAATTAGTGATAAATAGGATCATTTTGACTCTATGTTCTAAAACACCATGATCCAGACCAAATTTGAACCAACTCGTTTCACCGACCTCTCGATTTTGCGGGCTCTTGGGCTTGATGAAGATGTTCAAGCTTTATTTGCTGGTATGGGTCTCGGTAATTTCCCATTTCAATAATATCCGCTTTATGAAGATCTCGCTTGCCAATTCTTGGCATCTTTCCATATTGTCAGCGAGGATCCTAAGAATCCTCGTCAATCCGAGACCGAGGTTCAATTCTTTTGCTTGGGAATCTATACAAGATTCCCATGATCGAGTCTGGACCAATCTTGGGGTTCCGCGCATTTGGATACATTCACGAGCTTCCCAAGTTCTACTCTTCTCATGATATTTGGGGCATAATAGCTCAGGGGTGTTTTGTCTCAAAGGACGCCAAGCTTACTCTAATCCAAAATCCCGCTATACGCTTTACCGTCAAGATCTTTGGCAACATTTTCTATGGGAAGCAAGAGACTGGTCAAATGCGCAACCAAGAGCTCCCCCTTCTTTACTATGCTCTTAGTCATTTCACACTAGCTTTATATGAGACGGGCCAAGATCCACATTTTCATGACGCCAACTTAGGTTAGTTATTTGCTCAAGTTTTGGATGAAAGAAATTTTGCTGCATTGAAGAACCCCACGAGGATCGATATGATGGGTAGTCTAGTTACCCCGCTTCTACAGGATATCAGTATTCCATTAGAGTTTTTCCCTACCAAGACGGAGACCAACCGGGTGGATGAGCAATACGTTGCTAACACCAAGTGGTTTTCAGGGTTTCGCGATTATTTGTTTGAGGACATGGAGGGTCGGATTTGTGAGATTAGGCTTCCAAAGCCCAAGTTGAGGAGCATCACGTCTTTGACTAACATGTGTTTTCTGCCAGGTCCTGAGCATCTGAAACAACCTCCTAATACTGCTTATGTCGCCCTTAAACCTTACGGACGAAGACGTCTCAACCAGAGACGAGCACGATCTTCGAGCCCAGATGCTAAGGTTCCTCAAGTTGACGAGGAGTACATTCTCCAACCGGTTAGGGATGACATGACTCAGGCGGAGCAAATAGCATGGATTATTGACTCGCATCAGCGCAACAACCGATTGATGCGGGACAACAACAGCTTGATGAGGCGCATTTTGAGGACTGTTTCGGGTTGTTTCCAGCCACCGAGGCGCCACAGTGATGATGAGATAGAGCAAGCTGAGCAGCAAGAGGTTGGAGACGGTTCGGGTCACATTTTTGACTTAGAGAGTTTGAGCTTCATTGTAGTATTTTTCTATTTCCTTAGGAATCTTGTATTTGATATTTTCTATGGTTTTGGTACTTTTTCTATTTTCTCCTTCTCTTTAATTTATTTTCACACCGGGACAATGTGAAGTAAGAATGGGGGAGCGAATATGTACTAGCGCGGATCTAACGTTTATTTTGGATGTTTGTCATAAATGAATGAAATTTTTTGAATTTTTCGTTTTGAATTCGTTGAGTCTATCGAGTCGAAGGAACCATGATCAAAATCGATGATGAAAATTAACCAAATGTGGGTATGGTATTCATTTTCTCTAGACTACTGACTTAGATTAATTGTTGAGATTAGGATTGGAACCCCATCACTAATTGATTTGTTTCTGAAAGTACTGATCTTTTGAGTTATTGATGATTTGATGCTAGCTCTGCCATGATAGGACTTAATCTGAATTTGAATTATTCTTTCTTATGGTGTTGATATACCCCTAGAATTAGATACCTTGTTATTCAGTGTTCTATAAAATCGACAAGTTCTTTAAGTACGGTCCGGTTCCTTTCTCTCTCTCTTTTCACAAAATAAAAAGAAAACGGTTCATAAAAAGGGTTGAAAGCGTGACCTAGAAGTCCGTAGTCAACCCCAGCGAATTGTTGGCTGCTAAATAAAGAGAAAAAGAAAAAAGATGAAAAGAAAGAAAGAAAAGTGTAGAAATGCAAAGAAAAAAAAGGCAGTAAGATAAGAAAAAGGAAAGAGAAGTGAGAAAGGGAAAAAAATTAGGACCGGAAGTCGGTTGATGTTTTGTTTGGTATGGGCATTTCGATAGAAGAGGTACTTGAGTGAGTTGATTGATATACCGTAGGTGAGAATGCATATATTTTAACTTAAATGAATTTATAAAGCTGGTTATTATGATTTGGTACTTGATTGATTTGGGATTTAGAGTAGGAAACAAGTTATTGGTTTAGTAGAGGTGAATAATCCATTCAAAGTAGTTGTTTGAGATTGGTATCTTTTGAACTTTAAAATTGTGCCTACGGTTTCTGAGATTTTGTGAGTTTCTGTGTGGTCCATTTCAAACCTCTTCTCCTGATTAAATCTTGTTTTACTTGAGGACAAGCAAAGATCTAAGTCTGGGGGAGTTGATATTACTCGGTTTCAATGCATAATAGTGGGCATTTATGTATGCTATTCTGCATTATTCTGAGTCTTTTCCTTGCATATTTGGTGCATTTTCAGGATTCTAGGTGTTCAGATCGTTTGGGAGCAAAAAGATGCATTTAAAGAGCATTTCAAAGGAAATCAGAAGAATCCCCGAAGTTCAGAACAAAGTGATCGATCATGCACATTGGAGATCGATCGAGCAAATACTTTAGAGAGGTGAACGATCGGGCAACATGTTGCTCGATCGGGCATTTCCCCCTGGAAAAATCTGAAGCATTGGATCCATCGGGCTAAAATGGAGACCGATCGTACAACATTATAAAGTGCTCGATCGGGCAACCATTTGATCGATCGAGCACTTCACCCAAGAAGAACCAGAAATTTCCATTTTTTGCAATCCAAGTCCTCAACTTATCTAATTTCCATATATTTACTTTTTAGACTATAAAAGCATTTGGCTTAGGTTTATTTTGATGACGCTTTTTACAACTTTTGAGCTTTTACTATGAGAAGAATTCTTGAACCTTGTATTTGGAGAAGAGATTTTGAACCCTTATTTTAATATATCTATTCTATTTTATGATGTGTTCTTCTTTGATATTGTGTTGTTCATCCTTTGCAATGTCTGAGTAGTTCACTAGTTAGGTTTTAGGGTTTCCTAGGGAAACCAAGTTTGAATGTTATGATTAATCTTGTAGGATTGAATTTGTTATGTTCTTAGTCTAAATTTGTTCTTAATGCCTGAATTAGTTTGATCACCTAGTTCATGATAATAGGTTAAGAAATACAAAGAGATTTGATTTATAATGTTGACCCAATTTAGATGAATAAGTTTTTTTTCTTGCGAGAGTATTGTCTTAAATGCTTATGAACAATTGAATCTGAGCTATAATGCATGATCGAATTATTTAGAAACAGCGTGAGTTTGTTTCTGGTAATTCGAGAATAAAGTTTAATACTCCGAGAGGAGATTATTCTATGTTCGTTTTTCATGTTGAGAACTATTTTCAAAGAAAATCTTGCATGTTAACTTTGACTTTAAACCTAAATACCTATGAATTTTCCTAATGCCTGGCGTTTTTATCTTATCGTTTACAACCGCCTTTATTTTATCGTTTTGATTCGTTACAACCAACTTAATTATTCCGTCTTATCTTGATTTGAGATTAAACTGAATTGCGTGCTTTCTGGTCTCTGTGGATTCGACCATTTGCTTTACTACATTAATTTGTTCTCTGCAGTATTAGTTTATGATTAAATTCTTAACCTATCAGCATCCCAATCTCTTGTGTCAGATTTCTCCACTGGAAGGGTTTGACATAGTATCAATTGAGCTTTATAAACTTGTTTTGATGGGTTCATATTTTTGTGACTAGAGTACCAATGGAGGAGAGTTGGTCGCATAAAGTCTTTCCTTCCTTCAAATAGTCAGTCATACTCTTGTCTTTTTGTGTTGTTTAAAGCTTTCTCTGTAACTCAAACAATCTAGAGGATGAGACTCGATTAAAATGCTTTTCTAGAGTGATCCATACCTCCTATGATGTGGTACAGATGATAACCACACTTAAAATGACTTATGAGAAAGACCCCAGAAGACAACCTTTGACTACATGGTCACCTCATTGCCATTCAAGAAAGTTTGGGTTTGGAGCTTGTCTATTTCATGTTGGATCTGGAACCTGCATTGTTTCTGATGGTTCAGCAAAAGCTCCATTCACAAAACTCAGATGTCCCCTGCTTGTGAGAAAGGATTCAAACTGGTTCTTCCATAGAATATAGTTTTTTCTATGAGGTTAATAGTCACACAGTTACAAATATTTAGGGTATGATAAGTTTTTGTTTTCATGGCTAGATCTATGGCTCAAATACCATGTAAGCAAAATTAAAACAAAAGGAAGATAGGTTTTTAAAATTAGCTAATAGTCGAAGATTATTTGGTTAGCACCATTTCCAATTACTAATTATCCTTATCTTTTTGTGCACCATTTTCATTTCATAAACTAAACAAAGAGAACTAGTCTTACAACCGAAACAAGAGACTTTTTGTAACAAAATCTGCCTCTGTGTTTTTACTACGAGATAAATACATGAACTTTAAAATATCAAAATGATGCCATGAACTTTCGATAGTAATTTACTCGTTATTCTACTTTTTTGTCAAACAAGATACTTTCATTACTACTAAAAATTTTACATTCCATTGAAGGAGTAAATGAGAACATACAACACAACAAAAGCATAAAAAATAGAGCCAAAAGACAAGTGAATCGAACCATCTTGGAAGTACCTTCGAAACTCGTCAGCATAAAATCCAAAATAAAGGGAGGAGACTATAGTGTAAAGAGATACACTTGGGTCTAAGAGAATAGCCTCTATTACCGAAAGGATATACAAGATTAAATCCATCGTTTCTATAGCGAGCACAAAACACACAAACTGAATGGTGGTTAATCGACGAGGAAGGCGATTGCTTTCAACAGACCACAACGGCAACATGGGTTTCCACAAATCCAATCGCACTTTAGCGTTGCAAACAATCATGCATCGACAACAAAATAGAAACCAAAACTAGCATATGGGCCTAAACCCTTAGCGTTAGGAGGAACTAGACTAAAGCTAGTATAAACCTTAATACAAGGTAAGTTTAGAATACCAAAGAAGATACCTAACAAAAAAGTCATCAACACCATATTTGAAACCAGAAAAGGAATATGACAGATAACAAAACATACAAATCCATCAATTATAACATGTTCATCTCTTGCTAACAAATCATTACTTCCACAAAGAGAAACCAAAGGCACATAAAACTCAATACAAGAGTGAGCATAAGACATATTTCTCCAATACATCCAAACTAGATGGAACTTATATAACAGTATAAGTTCAAAGATCAAATTCTTGAGACTTGATATACTTAATCTGCACAAGGTATTATAACATATGCACAAGGCAGTAAAAAAACTACACAAAGTAGTAAAAGAACTACACAGATTAGTAATGAAAGTTTCAAAATCTTTAAAGCCTTACCCTTCACTAAGGGAATAAGAAATGGAACGTTAATCAGCATATTCGAAGAAGCCGATCTATGAACTGCTTGCACCCCCTATCTTGAACCAAACAATTATGAGCATCAACAGCCTTTAAAGACCTCAATGCCACTATATGCTTAGCCTCTCGATGAAGAGGAACATGCTGAAACTCAAAAAGATATTGTGACGACAACGAATTTGATTCATGAATCAACTTTACGAATAAATCTTTGTTGGAACTTAAACTTTAAGTGCTACTTGGAACTCCTTGGACATGTAACGCTTGTCATCTTTTACAAGGTGTTTCGCTTCCATGAACTTTCGACGAACAAGACCCAACTGTTTATCACCCACTCTTCCTTTACACTTTCCATCTCTTGAAAGGTTCGCCTTTTGAGGCCACTCTCAGACTTCATACCAATCTTTGAACTCTCTGTTATGCTTATGAAACTTTCCAGCATTATTATCCACATATCTCAGCGGAGAGCTTCTGGATCTGCTACGTGGTGCAACTATTTCTAGAAGAAACTGAGTAAGTGCTTCTAGACCCATTAATTTAACAATCAAATTACTGCAACTCTTAAAGGCTGGTGGAACTTTATCCAGTCTCATCTCACAGTAGAGAAGAACACCGTCAACTCCCAACGACGAGATCCCTCTTCAGAAGAGATCCACCACTCCGTCTCAGACTACCTCTAAACTAAAGTTATACCGCACCCACTTTTGAAATAGCAAGATCTTGAGAGGAAAAAATAGTTTTGCTTAAAGAGATTCGCAAGAGCCATCAAACAGTACACTTTACTGGCTTCACTCTCCAAGCAAAGCCACACCACCAGGAAGAGGAGTCAACTCGAGGAGAAGTGCTAGTCCAGAAAAAAAACAAACTTCATCTTCACCGTCACTAAGTAATCGAAAATTGGAACCGAGGAAATAGAAGAACAAAAACGAGAAAAGCAAAAACGAAGAGAAAGAAACGAAGGACCAGACCAACGCCGGCTGGAGCCAGCTAAAGGTGAAGAAGGGGGCTCCTCAATTTTTGGGCTAGAGAGAAAATGGCTAGGGCGAACTTTAAGCCTCTTTATTCTACTTTTTTTTTCCAAGAAACATTGTACAACTGCTGTTTGAGGCTTTCTCAAGTGCAAATCAATGAAATAGATGACGCCAAAAAAAAAGAAGATGAAAAAAAACCTGTCTGAAAGATTCAATAAACAAACCCTAACTAGAAAGAATTCATCTTGGCACAAATTCTCTCCATTTTTTATTTCTCTAAGCCGATATGTTTTAACCGTATTGAAGCTGGTGTGGGCTTGGTTACAAATTACAGCAAATAACCAAAATTTGGTTAAATAAACAAACAAGAATATAAACTATATATTGCAATGATACCTAAGTATCGTTCATCGAAATTCGTAGACGATATGTGAAAAAGATTGGTCGCCTTCAAAAAAGTAAATTTACACCTTGGTATCTTTTCTTTCTTCTTTTATAGCTTCATATGAAAGTAACACCTCTTTGAATTTTGCTTCAGCTAAATCTGTAACAATCCATGAGACATCATCGATTAGGAGATATTAAGAATCGAGCCAACAATATGGTTACCTTTGTTATCTTGATTTTGGTCTGGATGAAATTCCATCGCCTTTTCCCTGAAGGCTTTCTGAATGTAACCAAAAAATCAGTATTAAATCAATACAGAAGAAACATACAACTCGTTGGAGATTGTTGCATCAAACATATTTCTTGCCTTAATTTCAGCTTCTGTGTATGGAGTTGCCCTCGACCTGCAATACAATAACACAAAATATACTGAATCCGACTGACCATTTTGATTTACTTTAACGTTGCAGGAACTACATGAACCATCAACCTCATAAACCATGTGAATTCAGACTCTAGACTGAGCCGTTTGATATCTGTGACACATATAAAAGCTGAACATGTTCCAACAGATTGACGGATTTAACTATATTTAACCCAAAAACCTCAATGAAGCTTTTGATAGCTACAGACGCTGAATTGTGAAAAACACAATCATTTTTTTTTTCTTTATTTACACTGAATCAGAACAACCCGAACTTGAATCAAAGAGCTCTTTCTAACTCTCCCAAAGCCCTAAGGCTCCCAGACAACATAATAATCTAAAAACTCCTAATATGTTCTCCCTTCCTCTTATTTATACTATCCTAGTGCCTAGCAGCTTCATCCCTTTTACAATATATCATAGGGGTGGGCATTACGTTTTTTTCCAGTTCGGCACTCTGTTTGTTTGGTTCATTATTCATTTTTGAAACAAGAATTAAAGTAGTAGATTTTTGGCCCCTTATCGCCGTGAGGGAAGTTTTCGTTTACAAAGTTCGCTTTTTCGATCCTAAAATCTTAATTTCAGTTAAATTTTAGCTAATTTTCGGTTTGTTCGGTTTATTCGGTTAATTTTATGAAATAAGGTTCGGTTTGGTTAATTTAGTATAAAATAAAATTGTTGCATAACCAACCGTGCTGAAAACCGAACTAAATTAAAAAGTTCACCGAGTCAAACCGAATAAACTGAACTAAATTCGGTTTGGTTAGAATGTCACCCCTAATATATCATGTGAAGCCAAAGCCATATAATTATCATCATCGTCATTAGTATCAATGTAAACTATACAATTACCTGTTGAGCCCTAAGACCGAGTAATGGTGTGATAATGGATAGACTCTACTCTGTTTTGAAGGCTCCTGGTAATTAGTCCTTTGGTTTCTGTACGAAGACTCGGTTTTCCAGTACCAATCATTTCGCTGAAACTGCTGATGATATTGGTGTGCATCAGGATCATTTTCTTTCCAGTTCTCAAATCCCCTCCTATATTTATTCCTCTCTCTGTTGAAAACGCTTTGCATACGCCTAATACGTTCCTGTAAGAAAGCATCAACAGATCTGAACACGTGTTCAAGTGGTTTCTACAAACAAATAACAGATTTTGAGAAAATCATACATTAAATGGAAGCATTATATCTTAACTAATATAAATATATTCTCACTGTGTTACAATTTTACATCAATGAGGAAGAATGTCGCTGCAATTTAAGTCTAGATAAAATGAATTAAGTAACATGAACGGAAGATAAAATATTAGAAGTAACTGCAGAAGTTAGTTAGCTCAAAAAATATGTGAAAATGGTTACCCAGAATGGTGTCAGTTTTTTTTTTTTTTTTGGCAAATTGAGTTTTCGGTAGGAAAGGATAAATTAGACTTACCACTCTCTCCAGCTCTTCCTCATACTCTTCTTGCATCCGTTTGGTATACCTTCGCCATGCTTCCTCCTGATAAGCTGTTCGGAAAGAACTGCCCCTTGGTCCTTTCCGCATTGACTGTGATCTAACTACCTTTATTGACCAATTAAAAAAGTTCAGAGCTTGGCTAGTCCAGAGAATTTATATTACTAAATGGAATATATATATATATAGCTGATGAAAAACCAAAAGGCTGGTAACTTTAAGCAAGTATTGCTATAATAACTTTGGCATCTACAAGTGAAGATAACACAGTTTCTTAAAAATCTCTTTGATAGTCTTAAATGTGAACAAAAAAAAAACTAGCTTTAATATATTATATCAGTGAAAGGTTGTTTTTAATTCACCTGTGTATAGACCCAATCAAAAGTTCTTCGCAGCTGATGGACCTAATGAAAAATAGAAGCGTCAGACACAAATGTCCATAAAAGATTTAACCAAACAAAACAGAGGACAAGATTGACCTGCAGAAGACAGAATGTTAGAATGATTATGTTATCCAGTAAGTTTTTATCCATCACACTTTTTGGAAAATATTGTGTGTTGGACTCATTCGAGACAAATAGCGAAGGAATCAGGAAATCTAGTGGAGTTTGAACTTGAAGAACCTGGATCTTTAAAACTAAACTAGTGAAATGCCCCCATCATACATATCCCAATCAAGAGTTCTGATCTAACTTAGTTTTCTAGTTCCATTGCTCTATGATACAAATATTTCAATATTAAGCTATTATTATGACATACCCAATCAAGCTCATGTTCTCGTTTAAATGTTCAGCAATTCCAGTCTACTGATTTTTGTTTCCCAATTTCCACGAATCCACCATATTATCAACCAGACCCTAAAATTGATGAGTGACTCCACAAAATGAATCAAATGGAACCTTAACCAACCCAGTAGCTTAATCGTTGAGCATGGAAGCATAATGAAATAGGAAAAAACAAGCCATTTCAGGATCATAAGTCGATAATTTGACGAAAACAAAACAATAATCTAACCGTAAATAAACACAGAAATCTCTCTGGCATAGACTAAGTAACTAATAAAATTGATGAGCAAACAGAGAGAGAGAGAGAGAGAAAGGATGACTCACGGCAAAAGTGGTGGCGGTGGCGCCAATTACAGTAAACGCGAGGATTCCCCAAAGCTTCAAGTCCGCCTTGTGCGGCGGAGGTTCCAATCGCTTATCTTTTTCACGTTCAGAATCTTCGCCTCCCATTTTTCCTAATCCACCTTTCTGATTTAAGTGGTTTGTTTCTACGAATTACGACAAGCGATAACAGAATCTTTTGGATTTTGATTCGAAAAACCCTAAGACCATCATCAGGGGAATTTCGTTTTCTTAGGGGATCAAATTTGGGTTTTGATTTTTCACTGTTATTAAAAAAAAAAAAAAAAAATTTGCGGTTTCCACCGCCTCTTTCTTTTGTTGAAGTCTCNCTCCCTCGAGAATATGATGAACAAATCAATATTTTTGGAGGTGAGAAATAATTGGGCCTTTAATAGGCCCTGATACCTTTGGAGGACTAATATGTTCATTGTTAGAGGGTGTAGAGATATAAAATTTAGAGTGATTTGTATTAAAATGATAATTTGAATATTATTTATATAAGAATTTTAAGATAATTTTATGAAAATCTATTGTTATTTAAGGAAAAAATAGTTTTAAGAGTTTAATGAAATTTATCATTATTGAAAATATTTTAAATTGTAGATTTTATGGTATTTTATTGGATTCTTTTAGTTAAAAAAATTCAAACTTCATGATTTTAAGTGGGATTGTAGAAAATTTTATAAATCACATCTAAAAACTCAATTAAAAAAAAATTATCTCGAATTTTTTTAATACATCCTTTAGGTTTAAAAGTATATAAATTAATTGACAAAATAAAACTTGGTTATAGGGATAGTCAACTTTCACCCAGCTCTTGCAATTACTTTCAAATATAATCGGTTGTATATCAAGTTAGAAACAATCCATAGCCCATGTTCTTGACGATAAGCGGAAATATGATCTAGCTTCCCATCTTAGCATTTACTATTTCTCATTCCTTAAAATCCATGTTGTGAGTGTTTCAACTCAAATGGAAGCTTCTGAAGTCTAATTGGAAAGCAGAGATTGGTTTGCTGGTTTAGTCGGCTTCGATTCAATTTCGGTAAATTGATTTTAACCGAATCTCTTTATTGGTTTATTTTGAGTTAGGATTTAGAGGCTTGGTTCACTTGTATTATAAATTGAACCAAGATTCTATGGTTTACTTACTTCTTCTTCGCTGTAACAGAAAAGGAGAGCTCAAGATATTCATCAGTTCTTGAAGTTGTTCTTGGTTGTAATCTTTCTTGAGCTAGTGGATTGCTATGAAATTTATGGCCCATGGGATGTAGCTTTCTCATCTAGAGAGGTGAACTCAGAGTAAAAATTCTCTTGTGTTCTTTCTTTTCTTAAACAAATCACAAAATAGAATCAAAGATAGAGAGATTTCAAGTTCTAATTGTTCCATAAGTTAGGTTAATAGTTCAACAATCCAACTTTTACCAAAATAATTTATATTCATTGGATATAGCAAGGATCACTATGATTGATTCATATAACCATATATGTATTATGCTTACCATACTTGTTTCATAGGGTTATGTATATATGTTAGACAATAATGTAAAGGAAATGATAAGATAGGTATCAGAATTATTTTTCTGAAATATATTTTTTCCTTCTCTAGCTATGACTTAGTTGTCTTCTTTATTTTTATTTACTATCACGGTTTTTACAATCTATCTTCCTCTTACTTTTACTTCTTTCTATGTTATGTTATCTTTCTATTATATTATAATCTATTTCTCTTTTCTCAATTATGTCAAGTGATAATGATAATTCTACAGAAGTTACGTCTCCATCTTTGGTGTATAATCCATCTAGTACTCTTTTTTCAATCAACATGGCAAATATCACCAAGTTAACAAATCAAAACTATCTTATGTGGAGCTGATAAATCAAAGTCTTGCTAGGGGTGGTATGAATTACATAGATTCCTTGAATTCTATACTCCCTCATCTACTGTTTTGATTGATGGTGTTTGTACACCAAATCATGACTATTTTTATTGGCAGCGAGAAGATAGAATCTTGTATAGTTCATTAATTGGAGCCATTACTTTTTCTGTGCAATCACTGCTTTCTATGACGATAACTACATCTAAAATTTGGACACTACTTGTGGCTATCTTTGGCACACCAACAAGAGAGAACATTTGACAATTAACATATCATATTAAAACATGTGTCAAATGTAACAAAACTATCATATAATATTTACGCACCATTAAAGCAAAAGTAGATGACCTAACTCTACTAGGCATGCCTCTTGATCAAAAGACCTCACCGAACATATTCTCACTAGGCTTAGCAACGAGTACAAGCCTGAAATTGATGCTATAAATAATCACGATCTGTTGATATCTTACTCGGAACTTCATAAAAGAATTTTAAACCGCGAAGTCATGCTGTTATGGAACGAATTCTATGCCTAATACGACAAATGAATATGAAGCACAACCTAGCTCACAACAATGTTCATGGCGAAACAACGAGGGACGCAACAACAACTACAAAATAACCTATAGCACAATGGTCAACATAATCATAATCGTCTGCCTCACCTTTACTTAGGTTGTTGTCAAGCTTGCGACACAACACAAAATTCTGTCAAGAAGAGAGGATTGTTTGTGGCTTAATGCAATACCAATGGAATGGAAATTCATCTCGTCAATCTCGGCAACAACATACACATAATTAACATTAACCTCGAGCACATGTTGCACAACTCCCAGGAGACTCTTCCACATGGCTCGTAGATAGTGTAGCTTCACACAACATAACGCCAGACTTTGCGAACTTGTCGATGCACACACCTTACAACAGCAATGACTATGTTCGTTTGGGTGACAAATATGGGCTTCAGATCACCCACACTATTTTATTATCTTTATCATCCCTAACTTAACGTTTTAACTGAATAATGTATTATATGTACCTTCGCTTGCTAAAATTCTTGTCTCGGTATTTCAGATGTGCTCGACTAATGGAGTTTATGAGATTTTTTTCCGACCTATTTTCACGTTTGAGATCTCAATACGGGGGCGCTTCGCCAAGAGGGCAAAACCTAAAAACGGAACTTAGAAATGGCCTCGCAATTTCATTACTCAGACACCTTCACTTTCTTATGCTTTAACTATTGCAACTTCTGTCACGTATTGACATGCTAGATTAGGCCATCCGTTTAACCTATTTTTTGCACTATGGTTTATGTTATAATTTACCATTATCGTCTAAGGTTTTATAGTTAAACCATATTTTTCTTGTCATATTAATAAAGATTATTTCTACTAATTAGGTACTTTACAAATCATAATTGGAAATTAGGTATTTTGTGCGATAATTGATATATTAGGTCTTAATTGGCTTGTCAAGTGATTTTGTTCCAAAAATGCTCTTTTAATATATAATATTCCATAAAAATATAATTAACATAAATTAAAAAATATTGTGGTTTCCATAAAATGAGCAATTACATAGTAAAAATGAAAAGGAAAGTGTCCAATTAGTAATACATAACGTCATTGATGAACACATACGAAAAAGGAAAGTGTCCAATTTCATAATAAATTATAAATTAGTAAAAAACAAAGTTCTATTTTTTAACTAAGGACATAATAGTAATTAATTAAGGTGAAAGTATGATTTTGCAAATGGTTTAAGTACCTATTTAACAAATAATGAAACATAAAGTTACCCTATTTGCCAATTGTTTCATTAATAAAATGCATAAACGCCCATTTTCGGCATCATCTTTTACTTCGTCTAAACCGCTTGAAATAGCATTTTCAGATTTTTGGAAATCTCCACTTATATCGATTGATGGGTTAAATACTATGATATATTCGTAGATCATTTTACAAAGTACACATGGTTTAACCCTTGAAACAAAAATCTCAAGTGCAACATGTTTTCATTCAATTCAAAACTTCAATAGAAAATCAGTTTAGTACCAAAACAAAGTACAGTGATAATGGAGGAGAGTATTTAGCATTAAAATCGTTTTTAGAAAACCTAAATATTTATCATTTATCTTCTCCTCCCCATACACCAAAATACAATAGTCTTGCCGAAAGGCGACATCGCAAAATTGTAGAAACTGGTTTGACATCTTTGAATCATGCTTCGATTCCAAAGTTTTATTGGACTGATGTTATAACAACCGCGTTGTAGATTATTAATAGAATGTCCACTAAAACCATATTATTTTAATCCTAGTTTTTTATTGTCTGCATCAAAATCAAATATTACTACGCTTTGCATCTTTAGTTGTCTTTGTTTCCCATGTTTAAGACTACATAATGCGCATAAGTTACATTTTCATTCAATTCCTAGTGTTTTTCTTAGTTATTCTACAACTCAAAGCGTTGTTACGATCGATCTACTAATAGCATTTACACATTAAGACATCTCAAAATTCATGAGCATGTGTTTTTTAATCTGCGTAATATTTTATTTACCTGTTGAATCAAGACTTAACAAAAGGTTTTAGGTCTTAGATTATGTGGGTCAAAGCT
>OVBE01005709.1:0-20861 GCA_900406425.1 Iberis pinnata
CATGTTCTGGTCGAGGCAGTTTTCCATGTTCTGGTCGAGGCATTTTTCCAGGTTCTGGTCGAGACAGTTTTCCATGTTTTGGTCGAGGCAGTTTTCCATGTTCTGGTCGAGGCAGTTTTCCATGTTCTGNAAAATGCATATGTATGCAAATGTTAATGCAAGAATCCCTAAAAACGCAAACTTACTAGTAAATTCCTATAAATGCAACATGTTCACATCTAAATGATCCTAAAATAAGAATAAATGTCTTCTAAAAACTACTAAAATATAGAGACATCAAAGACCTACTACCAAATATAACTACAATGTCGATACCAGTAATAAGACTACAACAAAAAGAAGCCTAACAAAGTCAAACAAGAATGGACCCAAGACTATGACATCCACCAATCAAATTAAAAAGCAAAAAATAAATAATTATCACCAGATCAATAGTGAAGATTCGCTCTACAAGACGAATAATGAAGACTCAATTGTAATTACCCACCTATGGGTTCACAAGAAGGACACAAGCTTTCTCACAATCACTTCTCTCTAAAAAATTCTCTGAAATTTCTAAAAGTCTAGTTTTTGTAATCTTTAAAGTTTTATTTACAAAATTATGTATTTTATATAAAAAAATCCAAAAGTTTAATGATATTACACCTCTAATTTTCTTCAAGTATATTTAAATAAATTTTGTATTTATATATAAACAATAAAAATTAAAATTAATTAAGAGGAAAAATAACAGGTATCAGGCTAAAGATCTTAAAAGAAATTTTAACAAATCTTACTTAAAGGTTTTCAAAACAAAAGCTTTTGATCTCTATCTAATAAAATATTTCTACAAAAAATCTTTTCCTTCTGAAAAGACACTATTGCGGTCGGTATTCCAGGCTGCAAGTTCTACGAAGAAGTTGTAAGTCCATTGGCAAGCCCTGGCTGTGTCAAGAAAGAAAAAGCTAGTATCTTTTTAGCATGTGTTTAATCCTAAATTAATCATAGCTTCATCATTTAGAAAACTCTTTAAGCCAAAACGGCTCTACTTCTTCATCACATTCAACAATTAATTCAAGAGAAATTATGATAAAATTAACATTATTTAATCAAGAAATAACAAATGATCAATAACCCCATATTAATCCCGAAAGTATTTATCAAATCGGAACATTTGACTTTAGAACCGCATATTCAATAAAAGAACATGAACAAACTTTACCTCTCCAAAACGAAAGTGAAGAAGTAAAATTGTTATCCTCACTTGCCTTAGATAAATATAAACAAAAAAAAAGATTTAATTATTTATATTTTGGATTAATACAAATAACAATTAAACCACTATGGAGAACTGGTATAGATTCTCTAATATTAATTAAATTAAAAGACAAGATTTTATTAAAACTTGAAGATTCATTATCAGAAGTAGTTCAATCTAATCTATGCAATGGAGCAAGTTAATTTAATTGTGCTCCTTATTATCAAGTAAGTCTTCATGATCCAACAATACTCAACAACTTAGTATTAAATATACATCTACCTAAACTTAAATTTTAAAACGAAAGACATGACAATTTACTACTTTATAGAATCTATTTTAAACAATCAAATTATGAATTTAACCAAAGATGTTTATTATAAGACGATAAAGGAGAAACAACAATCCTATCAATACATAGGAAAGATACTCCAACAACTACATATACTCCTATACAATTAAATTGGGATGAAATAACAATATGAGATCAATGGAATACTGAAATAACCCAACATCCTAGGAATTTTGAACAAAAAATATATCAAGAATAATTGAAGAACGAGATGAAAAATATTATTACAATTTGGATCGTATAGAGAACCACTTCCACCACGAATTAGTTCATACCACTCAAGCGCTTCTTCTTTTTAATTTTCTACTGGTCAATCTAGTGACAGCTCAAAAACGGAAAGCGTAAATTAAAGTTTTAAACATAACAATTCAGTTAAATTTAAAGCTCTTATTGCTGAACCGGATCAAACTTTATATCCAACATCTTCCACGCCATCAGACTTTAAATCAATAAATGTCATATTAAAAGAATATAAAATTAATAAAAATATATATAAGAGAAGACTTCTATTCAAAAGAATACGAAAAAACGTATTTGGTATGATTATATGAAACAAAAAATGGATATTCCATTTTCATATGGTTTGAAGCATATTCAATCAAACATACTATACTATCAACTATCCATTTAAAATAATTAATGCAAGTTCATCATTAAGTTAAGTATGTGAATCAGTAGATGGAAACAAATCTAAATCAATGCATCCACTTTTAAAAGATTTAAAATTAACTACATCAAATAGAAAAATTATAGCTACTCCTTTTAAAATTAGAGCTAATAAAGATGATAAAGAACCTATTATATTTCAAGATATTAAATCAATATAACAACAAAATAACTATCAAAATCAATTATTACACACCATATCCTGACAAGTAGAGAGTATAGATAATAAATTAAATAGCGAATATAATAAATTGGACCAATATAATCAAATCAATAAACATCCATTTTTATGGTAAATTATTTGCATTTTTTTAAAAAAGAAGGATTATCTATATGTCAAAAACATAAAGATAAAAATGAAAAGATAAATTTAAATTTAGAGTAATCATGGCTTCATTCTCTGAATAATATGGATACAATAAATTTAATCCACCCTCTAAAATGAAACGATTAAATTATAGGCATAAAAATATAACCACAGAAAGTACTACAATAACAATAGAAATTCCCATAAAAAACCAACTAATGAATATTATGCAAAAAATCAAAAGTATTAAGAAAACAAGAAAGTGTATATTCAGTAAATAAGAAAAAATAGTATGTTGGAATTGTAAGATCAACTAAATGTAAAATAAAAAAAGAAAATAAACGAAATATTCGAAGATCAATCGGATATTCAAGAAAAGTTAACTAAATTATTGATATTAGAGTCTGGACTATCAGAAGAATCTGATAGTAATTATGCGATAAACGAAATTGAAAATTCAAGTGACTCTTCTAAAGAATCACAAGAGTTATCAGACAGCATATGTAATTGTAAATTAATTAATGTAATAACAAGAGATAATGATAAAAAAAAATCTTATTATATATAATTGATAAAATTGATGATCCCGAAATTAAAAAAGAATATTTACTAAAAATAAAAGATATAATAAGTCAAGAAGATCAATTGTCATCACCACAACCATTTAGCCTTAATAAAATATTTGAAAAGTATCCAACACAGAATCTATTTGAACAAGTATCAAGAGGAAAATTACAAAATGAGATTAAGCAAAAATAAAATCACAAATTAAATAATTACAATCAATTATTAATCAATAAGAACTTAAGAAATTACATATAGATGTAAGATTATCATTAATTGGAATAAAAATAATTCTCAAGCATCATCTAGTAATCCAGAAAATAAAAATGAAATAGAACAACAAGATAATGACTACATCCAAATAATAAATAAAACTAATCATCAAAAATGGTACACAAACATTACTTTGCATATATGTCATGATTTCAAAATAAATATAATTGCATTAATGGATACTGATGCAGATTATAATTGTATCCGTGAATGAGTCATACCACCTAAATATTATGAAAAAAGCTATTGAATGATAAGTGGAGCTAATGGTAGCAATCTAAAAGTACAATATAAACTACCATGTGCAAAAATATGTGATCAAAGATATTGTTTTAAAAACCAATTCATTTTAATTAAAAACTTAACACAAGAAGTAAAATTAGAAACTCCATTTCTTACACAAATATACTCATTTAAAGTAACGGAAGTAGGTATAACAACAAAAGTAGTAGGATCAAAATTACTATTCAAATTTTTATCACCAATGAAAACAAAAGAAATTTTTAATCTTCAACAACATACTACACAAAAAACAATTAATTTAATAAAAGGAAAACAAAGTCATATTCAATATTTACAAGAAGAAATAACTTATAAAAAATAGAGGAACAACTTAAAACTACATATATATACTAAAAAAATAAAATCAATTGAATATGATTTATTAAATCAAATATGTTTAGATTTACCTAATGCATTTTTTTTGGGGGGGGGGGGAACAACATAATGTTGAACTCCCATATATATATAAGAATTTAGCGAGAAAAATATATCAACTAAAGCAAGATCCGCACAAATGAACAAATAATTATTAGAACATTGTAAACAAGAAATAAATGAATTACTAAACAAAAAAAATTAATCAGACCATCTAAATCACCTTGGAGTTGTTCAGCATTATATGTCAATAATCAAGCAGAGAAAGAATGTGGAGTACCACGATTAGTAATTAATTATAAACCTCTTAGTGATGTACTACAATGAATAGATATTCAATACCAAATAAAAGAGATTTATTGAAAAGATTATATAATGAAAAAATATATTCAAAATTCGATATGAAAAGTGGATTTTGGAAAATTTAAATAGCCGAAAAAGATAAATATAAAACAGCATTTACAGTACTATTTGGACATTACGAATATAATGTAATTCCTTTTGGAATTCAAAATGCACCTTCTGAATTTCAGCATTAAAGGAATGATATATTTGAGTTGAGTTAAAAAATGAATGATATATTTAACAATTATTCAAAATTCATAATAGTCTACATAGATGGTGTACTTGTCTATTCAACATCAATAGACCAATATATTAATCATTTACACACATTTTTAAATATCGTTAAGAAACATGGATTAGTAGTATCAGCCAAAAAGATGTCACTATTTCAAACTAAAATAAGATTCTTCGGACATAATATTTATCAAGCAACCATCACCCCTATTTCAAGATCAATAGAATTTGCATCTAAATTTTCAGATGAATTAAGAGGAAAAAACACAACTTCAAATATTTTTAGGATGTCTAAATTATGTTTTCGACTTCCTACCAAATCTTAGAACAACTATACAACCTCTATTCCAACGACTTCAAAAAATCCAAAGCCATGGACTATTCGACATACTCAACTAGTACAACAAATTAAACAAAAGGCAAATCGCTTACGTGTTTAACAATACCAAACCCATAAGCACATATGATAGTAGAAACTGATGCTTTTGGAATAGGATACTGAGGAATATTAAAACAAAAATTATCTAACTCCAGTCCCGAGTTAATAGTTAGATATCATTCAGGAGTCTGGTTAGGACCTCAACAAAATTATTCAACTGTAAAAAAAAAAATTTATCTATATTCAATTGCATTTCTAAATTTCAAGATGATCTAATCAATAAAAGATTTATTACTAAGAGTTGAATGTAAGTCAGGTAAAGAAATTTTAAAGAAAGATGTTAAAAATCTAGTTTTAAGAAAATAGATATTCTTTCGGTTTTTTATTTTCATATTCAATACATTAAAGGCGAAAATAATTATTTACCTGATTTTCTAACAAGAGAATATTTTCAGGATAAAATACAGATATTCAAAACAGTATACAAGATCAATGATCCGAAATCGAAGAAACCAATGACATCATTGGACTCTATCAAAAATCAACCACAGTTACAAGGGAAACCCTTAATTACGCAAAACCAATGCTCAGCTCTTGCTTAATTTCCACCCTTATCTTATAAAAGTCATAACTATAGACAAAGGCCAAACTTCAACAGCTACCCAAGAAACACCAACTAAATCTAATTATTTCCTTAAACCACAACAACAACATCTTATGACTACCCATTATATTTAACCAATAAAACTCAAAGAACTCTAATATATTGTCAACCAAACCTTTTATCAAGATACCCTTTACCCAACTGATAATGTAACAAAAAACAGAAGCTATTACGAGAATATTTTGGTAGACTCTAAATCTTCGAAGTTTCTCATTACCCATATAAAACTAATTCAAATCATATCTCCTATTCAACCTATAAAATATTTCGCATAGCCTTTATCCAAGATCTTGGTTTTTTACATCTACATATATCAAGACCTTTCTCCCAACCACGATATCTAGTTCCTCGCTACTCTTACACTAATTATCAAAACGTATGGTTCCAATTTCTTTACCTACGTCCCTTTGACAATTTTTGGTTCATATCCTTATACCCAAAATTCCCTAAGCACGTACCAGGATGATTCAATGAATGGTGGCATTGGTTTGGACCGGCTAACCAAATTTATCCACCAAAAATTATCAAAACCTCTTATCCATACTATGCCAAACATATCACCAGCAAAGCCATAGGTCGATACCAAAAAATTATATTTCATGCAGACATGGGTATACCATGGATATGTTCTTGGCACTTTAACATCATCCTTGTCTTACCCGATATGACATATTCTCTAGTCAAAGAATATCGTGTTAAATGGTGGAAGAAATATAATCTCGACCGATGCTCTCTATCCAACATTCAAAAAAAATTCGAAACTGACCACCATCTTCAACTTTCTGTTTAGATAAATAAATCACAACATTTTAAGATAAAAATCAATTAAATCACAAATCTTCAAAGAGACAAATAAATTGAAATTTGTATGATACGACCAAGTCATTTTAGTTCATAACAAGTTTAACTTTAACAGGATTTAAATGATTGACCTTTTTTGAAACCAAAACGGTTTGATTAACAAAAGTTTGAAATTTGATTTCTTTATTTTTAAAATTCATTGTTTATTTGGTTTACTTGAAAGTTGAAGACTTTTTTACCAAATTTAAATGTTGAAGATTTTTTTGGCATTTCACCCTTAAGTATTTAAAGTTTTATAATCTCTTTTTTAATTATAAAAACAAATTATTGACTAAAGAATGACAGAATCTTTCCTTTTTATCGGCCAAGAATGATTTATTTCATCTAGTGTGTATTTATATATCTTTGACACAACATTATTTTTACTGAATGTTGCAAAACAAGTATTATATATATATATATATATCTTTGACAATTTTGTAAAGTTAATTCCTTAGTCAACTAGGATATATATATATCCTAGTTGACTAAGGAATTAACTTTACAAAATTGTCATATGCACTTAGTATAGAAACCCTATGGTCAATAGTTATATATCTTCAATAACCATGTACCAAATTATGAAAATATTATCAATTAACAGTCCATATAAATATAAACAAAGAGATGTTAGCTACTTCACGTAAAACCTTTTAATATATTGTCTCAAATGGCTCGATCATCGGGACACTTTTCTTGTATTGCAGCTACGGTTCCGATAGCTCTTGTAATGAGTGTTTTATGCTTGTTTGTAGCCAATGACGTGACTCATGCCCGAAGGCCTATAACCTACACGGTTGGAGACGAATTCGGTTGGGACCTGATTATTCCAATGGACTCTTGGGCAGCAGGGAAGACCTTTTATGCTGGTGATATTCTCGGTATGGATCAGTTTTCATATATTTATACTAATGTGATTAATAAATAAAAATATATATATGAAATTATATTTTGTTGGCATAATTTTAATCAGGTGTGAGTAGGGTAAGACTTGTTGGATAACCATTGAAATTTGGATTAATGTGGTCTGAGCCTCACTAGTTTAATTAGGCCTCGTCCATCGACCCAACATTAGTTAAGAAATCTTCCTAAGACAAAAAGTTTATTTTATATTTGATATAATTGGGGTGTTGTGTTGCAGAATTCAAATACGACTATATTACCAGCAATATGGTGGTGGTAAACCGAACCGGTTATGAAACGTGTATAGCTAACGAGGGATCAACAGAATACACATCAGGAGACGATAAGATCCAACTTCCTTATGGTTATAGCTATTACATCGGAACATTTTATCCTCCTGATTGTTCTGCCGGTTTGAAGATGGCCATCAAAGCATTGGCTCCTAAGAAGTGATTCGTAAAAAGTGATATTCTTTTAGAGTTTGAGTTATCTACAACATTTCATACTCTCAGATTAATACACCTATAACTTTTTATGTTCTATAAGTCATTTCCCTACTTTATAATATATATCTTGTCTATTATTTACCTTTTATGTTTATATGATCAATTATTTTATGAAAACTTAAGGCCCTAATCGACTTTTTATGTGACTTATGCCACGAACCGGCTCTTATTACAACCTATAAATTTAAAAATTACACAAAATGGTGTAGGTTTGTAATAAATTAAATGGTACACTAAAAATCTTATATATATATATATATAATTTTGACATGAAAGTAGGTTTTCAAAAGAAAATATTAATATATGAAGCAAATAATGTAAAAGTTTATTGGAAAGAGAAGTATAACTATGTTTTTTAATTACGTTCTTTATAAGCTGTCCCTATTAATAGCTTAGAAAATAAATTATTCAACTGAGAAAGAATAAATTAAACAATCAATTATAATGATTAGCCATAATGACGTCAAAAATAGCCATAATAATATTAATTCATTAAGACTACCTCATATTTAATTTCATAGAAATAATTGTAAACACGACATGTGGACAATTGACTTCTCAAATAATAACGTTAGGGAAATTCATTCATCTGATTTGTGTCATCTTAATCATAAACTTAATTAAGTTGTTGATATTGGGCTGAACCACGTATTTGTCATTTGTATCGAGGTCATTCGAGTTGTACACATTACATATATAAGTTGTTTTGTAAATCATGGTAAAGACAACTCCGTTCAATAAAACCTATGTTATACACTTCTGTATTTGACATGGTATTCAACCTAGAACTTCTACATAGGTTGTTTGTTCATTTTTTTCTCTCTTTCTAATCTATCTTCTTCTTTTCACAAACTTATTGATGACAGACACTACTCAAACCTCTCGTTGCACGATTTCACCATACGATCTCACTTCTGGTGATAATCGAGATATACTTGTCTCCATAACGCTACTCAAAGGACCTAATTATGATGAATGGGCAACAAACTTCCGTCTAGCACTAAAAGCGCGGAAGAAATTTGGGTGTGTAGATGGTACAATACCACAGCCGGCTACAGACTCACCTGATAACGAAGATTGGATTGTCAAAAAATGTGTTGGTCGTATCTTGGATGAAACTCATTATTGATGATACACCATCATCTTCTATGTCTCATTTTGATGATGCACATCAATTGTGGAGTCATATTCAAAATCAGTTTGGTATTAAAAATGGGCGGCGGATTCAAAGACTCAAGTCTGATCATGCCAACTGTCGTAAAAAGGGCTTATGGATTGAATCCTACTATGGTAAACTCACTCAACTTTGGCGTAGTCTGTCCGATTACCAACAGACCAAAACAATGGAAGAAGTTCGCAAAGAATGTGAAGATGATAAACTTCATTAGTTTCTTTTGGGACTGGATGAAACACTTTATGGTTCGGTAAAATCAGCTCTGCTTTCGCGTGTTCCTTTACCAAGTCTGGAAGAAGCGTACAATATGCTGACTCAAGATGAAGAATCCAAACTGCTAGGACGATTACATGAAGAGAAGAGTGAGGGTGTTAGTTTCTCGGTTCAGACCATTAATGTCGTTTCTCACTCTTCCAAAAACAGAGCTAGTCCAGTCATTTGCACTCACTGCGGGAAACATGGACATCTCACCTAAAGCTGCTTCAGACTTATAGGATATCCTCCTTTGTTTGATGAAAATAATTCTAGGCGTTTAGTACAGTCTTCATCACGACCTGCTGCTCACTCAAATTCATCATCTCGTACCTCTTCTTTCACACGTTCTTGTACTGCACCTCCAATCAACTCTCGTAACGTTTCCTTGCCAGCACCTCATGTCTCAGCCAATCATACCAGCTCTGTATCTTTCCCTACAGTCACTGATGCAGACAGTCTTGGAAAAACTGGCTTAAGCAATGAACAATGGCAACATCTTGTTCATATTCTTGATCAACGTAACTTTGTTTCTCAAAACAGATTAATGGGTATGTCTTCTCTTGACTCTTGGATTTTTGATACAGGAGTGACCAATCACATGATTGGTTTTCTGGATTTTTTGTATAATATTACCGACATGGATACAATTATGATTCGCCTACCTGATGGGCTTTTTACGGTTTCTACTAAAGAAGGGACAGTCTCTATTGGTTCTTCGTTAACGTTACTAAAATTTTATGAAAATATTAAGCTCAATCCATGGTGGATTGAGCCGAGTATGAAGATTGAAGGAGAGAATGTGCGAGATTAAAGATAGAAACTTTCTTGATTTATTATTGCGGTGCAAATGATTACATTTATAGGGACAACCTTAAAGTTGCCCTAAATGGTTAAAATGTAAAACAAAAGTAACAGAGGATAACTTTCTTTTTGCGTAAAAGCAGAAAACACGTTGTACGGACAAGTTGGGACCACTCGGGTACACCACGTGCGCGCGTGAAGAGGATGAGGTTGAATTCTCGGCCAAATATGCTCCAACGGTCATTTTTCTTCTTCTAGATCCTTCTTAAGGTAAAAAGGCTCATGGAAATAAGTCGGTTTAGATAGATCGTCCAATTTGGCCGAGAAACCCACTTGGCCCGAATTTGCGCATGATTCATGAATCATGCGGAGAATCTGCGCATGGTCAGTCAAGTTCCGCACATATTCCCGCATGGTCCATTTAGCGTCTTCGGTCCTTCATGGGAAGCTCGATGCATTGGTACATAATCTTCTTAGCCGAATGCCTTGCGTCCTATGATAATGCCGATATGAGCCTATGTCCGACTTCAGCCTAGTTCCACTTACGCGTGATGTCCGAAAGAGACCTCGATGGTTGCCAAAGACCATCCAATACATATTCTTGGCTCAGGCTCAATAGCTTTCGCCTGATGCTTGATGCCTCAACACATGCCTTGTCTGATAATGCCGATAGGCCCGATAATGCTCATTCCTACCCGATAGACTCGATAATGCGCATTCTTAGTCTTGGCACGATAATTCCCACATGGTTACCTTCGATATGCACATAGTTGCCGATAACAACCCGACTTGGCCTAGAATTTCCCAAGTTGACCCAAACCTATCCTTTTGCCTTGTCTTAACTTGTTTAACAATATTTATCCTTCTGAACTCTTGTCTTACTTCTTATTCAATTTTTGGCCAAGTGATACCAAAACTCAACACTCCCCCTCAAGTTCAACCGAGATGATTGGTTGAACTTGGAATCGTAAAGACTTTGCCTCATTAAAACCTTTAAAGAGAAAACAACTTGGGACAAAACTCCTTAAAGGAAAAAGAGTACAAAGCTTCATGTCTAGAGAAGTCATTCTTGAACAATATTTGTGAGTCCCAATTTTCCATGGATGAACTCACAAACTTGAACACTAGCCGCCTTAGTAAAAATATCGGCCAATTGGTCCGAACTCCTTGTGTAGCATGGTTGTATAATGCCTTGCTCAACACACTGCCTAACTTTATTGCAATCTACTTTAATGTGCTTGGTCCTCTCGTGAAACACATTTTTTGATGCAATGTGTATAGCCCCCTGGTTATCACAATGCATTGTGATTGGATTCTTGGATTCTATGCCAATATCCTTGAGAAGCCCCTTGAGCCATACCAACTCATTTTTCAATTTCCTCATTGCTCTATATTCCGCTTCGACACTAGAGCACGACACAATCTTTTGCTTCTTGCTTCTCTATGTAACAAGGTTGCCTCCAATAAAAATGCAATAGCCAGTGGTAGATTTCCTATTAGTCCGGTCCCCTGCCCAATCCGCATCACAGTAGCCTACAATCTCAATACTCTTGTTGCAACCCATCCAAATTCCTTGGCCGGGAGCTCCTTTGAGATATCTCAAGATCCGTTCTACCATGTTCCAATGATGTCTCTTAGGCCTTTGCATGTGTTGGCTCACCTGGTTCACAGCAAAGCAAATGTAAGGACTAGTGATAGTCAAATAAATCAACTTACCCACAAGTCTTCGATATTGGTGAAGATCTTCAAATGGTTGATCCTCAATCTCCCCCTCCCTTATGACTTTGTAGCCATCTTCAAGAGGAGTCCTACAAGGCTTAGCTCCAAGTTTTCCTGTCTCACTTAGCAAGTCAAGAATGTATTTTCTTTGGGACAAAAACAAACCATTAAATGATCTACAAACTTCTATGCCAAGAAAGTACTTTAACTCTCCTAAATCTTTTATATCAAACACAATTTTGAGATGATATGTGATCATTTGAATTTCTACCTTTTCATCCCTTGTGATGATGATATTATCCACATAAATAAGGATGACCATTTTACCTCTTTGGCTATGAAGGGTGAATAGAGTATGATCTCCTTCTAGTTTGTGATACCAAGCTCTAGGTGATTGTTTTAGGCCATAGATGGCCTTGTTAAGCCGGAGCACTTTCCCTTGGCCAACACTCTTTTTTAGTCCTGGTGGTGGGCGCATGTAGACCTCTTCTTCCAAGTTTCCTTGTAAGAATGCGTTTTCATGTCCGTCTGCCACAAATTCCAAGAAAGGTTAGTTGCCAAGGCAAAGATAACCCTTAACGTATGAAGCTTGGCTACTGGAGCAAAAGTGTCTAGGTAATCCTCTCCATAGGTTTGAGTAAAGCCACGAGCCACTAGTCTCGCTTTGTGCCTTTTAATCTCTCCATTTGCTCTGTATTTAATGGTGAAGACCCATTTTGAAGTTACTGCCTTCTTTCTTTTTGGGAGTACTTCTTCTTTCCAAGTTTCATTATTTTCCATAGCCTTGAGTTCATTCTCAATAGCCAGTCTCCACTCTTTAACCTTAAACGCTTCAACATATGATCTTGGGATTAAGGCTTGATCAATCTGGTTTACAAAGGCTTGATGATCCTTTGGAAAACTTGACAAGGAACACACATTTTGAATGGGATGTGCTACTGCCTTACTGTGTAATACACTCGAGTACTCCTCCAATGTGAAGGTGGATACTTTATTCTTGTACTCCTTCTAAGTGTTGGCTGTTGAAGAGGTTGAACTTGTTGTTCTTGTTCATCCTGGTCAAGTTCTTGGTTTGGAAAAACTCCCCCTTGATCATGACCGAATTCATTTGACTCATTTGAGTTACTTTGATCACTTTGATTCCCCCCCCCCCCCCTTCATGATCAAGATGGGGGTTTTCTGGTTTNCTTGAGTTCCTCCTTCTTGAGGCATATTTGGTTCTTGAGTGTGACCCGTAGTTGTCTTATCTTGATTGAGAACCCCTAAGGTGTCTAACACTCTTTTAAGATTTTTGGCTCTATTCGATGTGGATGTGGACAAATCCTTTAGATGGTCCCAATTCTTCTCATCGTATAGGCCTTTGTTCTCAATGAATCTTACATCTCTTAAGACAACTACCTTCCTTTTTTTGGGAATGTAGCACTTGTATCCTTTTTGGTTTGTGGAATAGCCTATGAACATTTTCGTTATGCTTTTGGCATCTAGCTTACTCCTTTGATCTCCTGGAATCAACACAAAACAAACACATCCAAAGACTTTTAGATGACTCAAAGATGGTTTAAGTTTATTGAGAATTTCAAAAGGAGAAGAGTCACTTAGGATTTGATTTGGTGTTCTATTGATTAGGTAGCACGCCAACATGACCGCATCTCCCCAAAATCTCTTAGGCACATTTGCATGGAACATCATTGATTGAGCTATCTCCATGAGGTGTCTATTTTTCCTATCAGCTACCCCATTTTGTTGAGGGGTATAGGGGCAGCTTGTTTGGTGCACAATGATGTGTTTTTCAAGGTGTTCCTTGAAGATGTGGCTTTTATATTCCCCCCCCCCCCCCCCTCTCCGGCNAGTGACATAGGATTGAAAGTTTGTAAATGTTTCAAAGACTTTATCCTTTGAAGGCAAGAGATTTATCCAAGTATACTTAGACTTTTCATCTATAAAAGTTACGAAATATTTGTGATTATCCCTAGACATGCAAGGAGAGGTCTAAACATCCGAATGAATGAGGTCAAAACAATGTTCATAAATAGTACTAGATTTAGGAAAAACCGACTTGCAATGTTTACCCAAGATACATGCTTCACAAGTATTATTATAGAAAGAAACATTGGGTAACATAAGTTTAAGAGCTCTTTCATGCGAATGACCTAATCTAGCATGCCATAGAACATCACTAGAGAACTCAACATGAGTGCTAAAACAGAAGATAATAGAGATAAGGATGGAGAATTCTTGTGGTCTTCTAGAACATATAGGTCCTCCTTGGTTCCTCACTTACCAAGTACCTCTTGAGTTTTAATATCCTGAAACCAAACTTCATTAGGCCCAAAAGTCACATTGCATTGTAAATCATTTGTTATTCGTTTGATAGATATAAGATTCGAAGTAAAAGATGGCATATAAAAAGCTCTAGACTTCTTATTGAAAAGATTCAAATTCCCAATGCCCTTAATGGGTATCTTATCTGATAGAGTCCTCCTAAGGATGGGCAACACACTTTGAAGAATGGAACTTGTATGGATGCGGAATCAAATGGATGAAGGTAGAAATGTCTTATGAAAGTGATTCTGGACATATTCAGAGAATGAATGGAGATGGAAGATGAGAAGGATGAATATGATGATGAAGAATAGTTTCTGGATAGATGGTGGATCGATAGGAACACACAAAGGCTGCGGAAGGCCCTTTATACAGCTGGGTGATCTTAGGATATTGCACACCTAAAGATCAAATAGAATTGGATATTACACACCAAATCTGGAACCAAATTTAGAAAGAGTTTTGATAAAAAGTTGGTTGAGTCTCAAATGAGTTTTACAACTAGAATAAATAGAAAACACGAGGATTCATGCATGTAGGAGAGAAGGAGACTTGAAATTCGTAGTCTATGATTGATCTGCATATTGTTTAGTCCTAGCTTCTATGTTCTCCCTAGCTTTCTCATGTAACTTCTTCACCAATTCAGCTTTTCTTTTACCATATGTACTCATTCTTTCACTCAGAGGCAAAGGAGTTAAATCTAATGGTGTAAGAGGATTAAAACCATAAAAAGTTCAAATGGAGAGTATTTAGAAGCAGAATGCATTGAATGATTATATGCAAATTCAGCATGAGGCAAGCATTCTTCCCATGTTCTAATATTATTTTTAATCAAAGCCCTAAGCAATGCAGATAAGTCCTATTAACAACCTCAGTTTTCCCATCAGTTTGAGGATGACATGTAGTTGAAAACAAAATCTTAGTGCCTAATCTACTCCATAATGTTTTCCAGAAATAACTCAAGAATTTAGTATCCCTATACGACACAATTGTTTTAGGCATTCCATGCAATCTAACAACAGCCCTAAAGAACAAATTTGCAACATGTAATGCATCATCAGTTTTATGACATGGAATGAAGTGAGCCATTTTAGAAAACCTATCAACTACCACAAAGATAGAATCTTTTCCAGTTTTAGTTCTAGGCAGTCCTACCACAAAGTCCATAGAAATATCATGCCAAGGATGAGATGGTATAGGCAAAGGAGTATACAAACCATGGGATTGAACCTTTGACTTAGCCTGTTTGCAGTTTATAGACTTGGAGCAGATGTTCACCACATCTCTTTTCATTCTTGGCCAATAGAAGTGGTCTTGTATCACTTTAAGGGTTTTATCTCTTCCAAAGTATTCCATTAG
Organism: Iberis pinnata; assembly: GCA_900406425.1. Classification (NCBI taxonomy): domain Eukaryota; kingdom Viridiplantae; phylum Streptophyta; class Magnoliopsida; order Brassicales; family Brassicaceae; genus Iberis; species Iberis pinnata. Next base: position 15,558 of record OVBE01005709.1, read on the forward strand.
TCCTCCACCATGAGCTTCCCTAACCAACAACTCACGAACAGAGCAATTAGGAATACAAAGTCTATTATCATAAAAGAGATACCCTTCATGCTTGTGGAAGTGGTTTGAGGCATGTTTTTCACTTTTCTTAAAGACTTCCTGAAAATCAGAATTTGTTAAATATAGCTCTTGAAGATGTTCAAATCCTAAGAGTTTTGCATCTAAAGTACTTAACAATGTATATCTCCTAGATAAAGCATCAACCACAACATTTTCCTTACCTTTCTTATACTTGATCACATATGGAAAATTTCAATAAATTCAACCCACCTGGCATGTCTCTTGTTTAGTTTTTTCTAACCTTTTAAATGCTTTAAAGACTCATGATCAGAATGTATAACAAACTTCTTAGGCCAGAGGTAATGTTGCCAAGTTTGGAGAGCTCTCACCAATGCATATATCTCCTTATCATAGGTTGGATAATTCAGCATAGCTCCTCCAAGTTTTTCACTAAAATAAGCAATGGGCTTTTGTTCTTTCATAAGCACAGCTCCAATACCTTTACTTGATGCATCACATTCAATTTCAAACGTTTTGAGAAAATCATAAAGTATAAGTAATGGTGCATTGGTTAGTTTATCCTTCAGCATCTGGAATGCATCTTCTTGTTTTGGTCCCCATTTAAAATCCAACATTTTTCTTGATTACTTTAGTTAATGGGGCTACCAAAGTGCTAAAATCCTTCACAAATCTCCTATAAAATCCAGCCAATCCATGAAAGCTCCTAACTTCACCTACTGATTTGGGACTTGGCCATTCTTTGATTGCTCTAATCTTTTCTTCATCTACTTTAACACCTGCTGCACTTACAACAAAACCTAAGAAGACAAGGTTATCTGTACAAAATGTGCATTTCTTTAGGTTAGCAAAAAGTTTCTCCTTTCTAAGAACATCCAAAAAATATTGTATATGTTGCACATGATCTTCTAAACTCTTGCTATAAATAAAAATTTCATCAAAGTAGACTACCAAAAAATGTCCTATGAATGCTCTAAGAATATGGTTCATTCTCATGAAAGTACTAGGTGCATTAGTAAGCCCAAATGGCATGACTAACCATTCATATAAACCATGCTTAGTTTTAAATGCAGTTTTCCATTCATCCCCTTCTTTCATCCTAATCTGATGATATCCACTTTTAAGATCTATCTTAGAAAAGATTTTAGACCCATGTAACTCATCTAACATATCATCAAGTCTAGGAATAGGGTGGCGATACTTTACAGTGATGTTGTTGATGGCTCTGTAATCTACACATATCCTCCAGCTTCATCTTTCTTAGGAACAAGTAATAATGGTACAACACAAGGACTCATGCTCTCCCTAATATGTCCTTTACGCATCAACTCATCCACTTGATTTTGAAGCTCTTTTGTTTCAATCGGATTGGTTCTATAAGCAGGTCTGTTCGGCAAAGATACTCTTGGAACAAAGTCAATCTGGTGCTCAATTCCTCTAATAGGTGGTAGACCTATAGGATTATCTTCAGGGAAGATATCTTGATATTGCTGCAAAAGATCTTTTAGTTCACTCGGATGATCTGGTGGTATGTTAGCCAAACTACTAAGAACTTCTTTGAACACAAATAACAAAATGAGTTGTTTAAAGTGTAAAGCTCTCTTGATATCACCTGATTTGGCAAAGAAATTGGGCTTCTTTTTAACCTGTTCAGCACTCTTTTTAAGATGGAGTTGATCTTGATACACTTCTTGTGGACTTAGAGGGGTGAGAGTTATCTTTCTGCCTTTAAACTCAAAGGTATGTCTGTTAGTGTATCCATCATGGATAACTCTCCTATCTGATTGCCAAGGCTTCCAAGAAGAATATGTCCAGCCTCCATAGATAATACATCACATACAATTTTTTCCTCACACTTACCTATGCGAGTTGGAACTGTTACTTGAGTGCTTACATTCATTTTTCCATCTTCATTGAGCCATTGAAGCTTGTAAGGCTTAGGATGCTTTCTGGTTGTAAGTCCAAGCTTGTTAACCATGGTAGTACTAGCTACATTGGTGCAACTACCCCCATCAATAATAATGTTGCAGACTTTGTCTTGTATAAAACACCTTGAATGAAAAAAAATTCCCTCTACTCTTTCTCCTTTTCTTTAGGTTGTAGGCTCAAGGTTCTTCTTGCTACAAGTAGATTACCAATTGCTGGTGGATCATAATCTTCAGAAGATATTGATTTAGTTTCAGCTTCTTCTTCTTTCGAATCTATTTTACCATTGTCCAAAAGAATCATGTTCTTCTTGTTGGTACATTCATTGACATAATGTCCTCTTCCTTAACACTTGAAGCATTGGACAGAACTTGATTTACTTGGCCTTGTAATTGATTTGCCTTTATCGATACTTGGATTGTATTTAGATTCTTCTTTTATGGCAGAATGAGATTGACTTGGCTTTGAATAATCCTTTTGGAAGTTAGGCTTGTTGTCCTTAGGATAATTTGATCTTGATGTGTTCTTTCTCTTGAGCTGTTGTTCAATAAGTACAACCTTGTGCATCATCTCCTCAAGTTCTTCATAGGGCTGCAATTCAAGACTATCTTGTATTTCTCTGTTTAATCCTCCAATAAATCTTGACAAAGTAGCTTCTCGGTCTTCTTGTACATTGGCTCTAATCATAAGAGTTTCCAGCTCCTGAAAATACTCTTCCACATTCCTTGTGCCTTGTACAAGTCTCCTTAGTCTTTGATGCAATTCTCTGCAATAGTAACTAGGAACAAACCTTCTCCTCATAAGATTTTTCATTTCTAGCCAAGTTTAAACATGATACTCTTGATTTCTTCTTCGAGTAGTCACTAGTTGATCCCACCAACTCAATGCGTAGTCATGAAATTCAGTGGCTGCCACTTTAATCTTGTTTTCTTCTATATAGTTGTGGTAAACGAAAACCAGTTCTATCTGTGTCTCCCAATCTAGATAAGCATCTGGATTACTCTTGCCATAGAAAGGTGGTATTCTCAATTTTAGACCATCAAAGTTTTCTGGTCTAGGCCTCCTTTCCTCTCTACCTCTCCTATGACCTCTACGGCTATTGTGAGAAGCATTGCTTCTACTTTCGTAATAATCATCAGCTGCTCTATCTTGATGTGGTTGATTAAAACCTCTAGGATTGTGATTTCTTCTCCTCCTAGACAGTTCTGAATCATGTTCTGAAGCAGAGCTCCTTCTAGCTTTATTATTAGCCTCAATCTTCTCATCCATCATCTTGGACAACTGAGCAGTTATAGCTTCCACCCATAGCTTATTAAATTGAGTATTAGATCCTTCAACTCCTTCCTCACTATCTCCAGCCATTGCACCTTACACAAAAAGAAAATAGATCACTAGCCCTGATTTCTTTAATTCAACACCAATGGCTTCAAAGTGGCTCTGATACCACTTGATAGAGTCCTCCTAAGGATGCGCAACACACTTTAAAGTTTGGAACTTGTATGGATGCGGAATGAAATGGATGAAGGTAGAAATGTCTAATGAAGGTGATTCTGGACAGATTCAGAGAATGAATGGAGATGGAAGATGAGAAGGATGAATATGATTATGAAGAATAGTTGCTGGATATATGGTGTATCGATAGGAACACACAAAGGCTGCGAATGGCCCTTGATACACATGGGTGATCTTAGGATATTACACACCTAAAGATCAAATAGAATTGGATATTACACACCAAATCTGGAACCAAAATTAGAAAGAGTTTTGATAAAAAGTTGGTTGAGTCTCAAATGAGTTTTACAACTAGAATAAATATAAAACAAGAGGATTCATGCATGTAGGAGAGAAGGAGACTTGAAATTCGTAGTCTATGCATGAAGGAGAGAGAAGGACACTTCAATAAATGTTGTGCATGGACTAGATACGAATTTGAAGTGTTTAGACCTTTATTCATCTTCTCTTGGTCTTCTTTTGATCAATATTGGGCCATTACGAAGTATCCAACTTGCCTCATTAAAAACCAAACTTGGAAGTGCGCTAGCAAGTCTTTTAGCTCTTGATCTTGTCATAGGATTATTGATCAATCTTGAGCTTGAATGCAATTTGTTGCTGTTCAAATATCTTCAAAGCTCAAGTGCTTAAATTGATCTTCTAAGTTGATTAGAACCTTCTTGAGTGCTCCAGCAAGTCTTTTAGCTCTTGATCTTGTCATAGGACCAGTTGTCTTCCTCTTCATGCTCTTCCTCAGCTACAAGCTTATCTTCTTCATCATCTTCAGCTCCTAATTCCTTGTTGTCCATAATTGCATTAGCTCCTTGTTCTTTGTCAAGTATGGCTGTATCATTATCACCATTCGCAATTACCACATTACCTAAGGTCGGTTCTTTGTTTTCAATAAGGTTCACATTAGCTATCATATGGTGGGAAGCACCCGAGTCTAATACCAAACATTCATCATTATACTTAGCATTAAGTGAACTTCCCATGACATTACCAATTGTGTTACCGGTTTTGGTACCTTCCTTTAAGGCTCGGATGAGAGCCTCAAAGTCGCTTTTGTTCGCGTATTCCTCGGCCTTAGTTATTGCAGATGGAGCTTGATAGGACAGTATGGCCTTAGAGCTATTTCCATCTTCACTTGATTGACTAGAGCCGGCACCATCACCTCCTGTCTTGTCTTGGGCAATGTTGGATCTTGGTCCATTGAAGTTCGGTTTCTTGTTTTTTCTTGTATTGGTTGGGCGTAGGTGTGGGTGAAGGAACCAGCATTTGTCCTTGGAATGGCCTGTCTTCTTGCAATGCTCACATACCAAGTTGGACTTCTTCTTGTCACCTTTGTAGAACCCTTGGTTGGCCGAGCCAGTCACACTTTGATTAGCCATAACCAATTCCTTCTTGCCATTGAAGAGACCAAGAGTCCCATGTTCCTTCTTGATTTGGGAGCAAACATCTTCTAGAGACCGGAGTTTAGTTTCTCGTAGGATATGTTTCACTATATCCTTTTACCCACCGTTGAGATTGAGAAGAAGGGAAAAGATCTTATCTTGTTCCCTTCTTGCACTCAAGATGGTCGGATGTGGTGATTTAGTTCCTGGGGAGTGACTTCTCCCACTGATGTGCCTTCTCCCCCAATGAGAATGGGAAGAGGCGTAGCTTGAATGCATCTTTATTCACACTGTTGATCTTTGTCAAACTGCAGAACCTGTCAAACTCGTCCAGGTGATCAAGTGGGTCTTCCAAAGGTAACCCATTGAACCTGTTGCTCTGGACCATAGCAATGAGACTATGCTTGATCTCGAAGTTGTTGTTCTGGATTGTAGG
>OVBE01005710.1:0-21193 GCA_900406425.1 Iberis pinnata
TGTGCCCGATCGGTCGAAAGTCTTCTTCAAAAAAATCATCTTCTGAAATCTCTAAAACGTCCTAAAAATGTCCTGAAACGTTCCTTTAAGCTCCAAAATGATCCGAACACATAAATATCCTGAAATACACCAATTTGCAAGGAAAACACTCGGAATAATGCAGAATAGNATATCACTGATAAGATGAAGATCCCTTGGGTGTCTTGGAATACTATTACAAAAGCTAAAGAAGTCAGAGCATAGGTTTTAGAGACCTATATGATTCTTGTTACAAAGCAAACATGGCGACTCCTTACAAATACAAACTCTATTTTGGTTATAGTTTATAAACCAAAGTATTATCCCCATACTTTACTTTTAGAGTCTACCAGAGGATCACACTTAAGTTATGCATGACGTAGTATATTCCAAGGTATTAAGGTGATGCAGTAGAAGCCTCACTTCTAATGATGCCTGCATCACCTTTTTCTTATGATTTTCAACCATCTAATCCATTAATGCATAAATTAGACATGTAGTTTTAAAGAGTAATCAACATGTGATTGAAGACAATCTTCTTGCTCCCTTTATTGTATGGAGAATTTGGAAGCAACATAATAATGTATTCCATACACCATTAACAAAGCTATTGTTGATTTCAGAAATTGGAAGGAATCTCAATTACATGTAGAAACTTATGAAACATGGATGAATAGAAGAATCACTAATTTCCCTTATTAATCAATTTCTTATGAATTTGATGAATGCTTTCTTTTACATGAAAAAGAAGGAATTGAATGGGTGGTCTATCAACACAATAAGAATATTTTTCAAGCTTATTCAGCAATTGATGTTATCTCCTCTGCGTCAAAAGTAGAGTTCCAGGATGTATTGAAAGCTTTGCAGATCCTCATGTGATTTAACTTTCACAAGTTGCATAGTTTTAGTGATGGCAAGACAATCTCAAAGACGCTCGCACATACTAGATTTGGTTCCAGTGACCAAAAATATGCATAAAAAGAATTAAGCACTTACATCTTGGATATTCACGAATTAGTCAAGTCTTTTGCTCAAGTGAAGTTTTTTTTCCTTACAAATTTCAATTTAATTGCTGATGATCTACCTAAAAAGGAGCGATTCAATGGTCATAAACCCTCATCGCCCAGAAAATGTTTGATGAAATGCTGAAACCATTTGATTTCAGAGATTTATATTCCTATCCCAAGAGATTGGTTGTTTAGGATGCTTATTGCCTTTAATAGACTGTTTTTGTATGTATGCTAGGTTATGTTCCGTTAATGAGAATTATGGCTATATATAGTTTAGTTTGAGATCATTTGTCAAGGAATTGAATATAATTGTTAATGATTCTATTTTCTAGGGAGTAGCTCTTGTTTTAAGTATGTTAAGTATCTAGGTAGATTAAGGATGATCGCTGATCAATTACCCCATCTTTAGGAATTTTCATTCTCTGATTGCATTAAGTTTAACTTGTTTACTCAATCTATTGTTGTTTATTTGGTTAGTTCTGATTATTGCATGATAGTTCTGATGTTTACTTTAATTTTAATTTCAATGTATGTTTTGTTCATTTAGGATTTACTAGTTTAAAATCTTTTAATCATTAGGCTTGAATTAATATAATCTAATCACATATTTACTGGTTAATAGCTCACTCATTTGGATTGAAAATATATTGTACTACAATGACAATGATAGTGCTTTAGGAATGAACTAGACTGAAAAATCCTACTATCACTTTCACCTTTTCTTTCTGGTTGGATCGTACTAACTTCGAGAGTTATTTGTTACTCAGGTTGAGAAAGTCCAGATTTGTTAAATCGATTGGTTATGCACCCACAACAACAAACTCAATAAGAGAGAGTGTGTGAGTATTGTAAAAGAAATGTCTTATACTAAAATCTAAAGAAAACATAAAAGGCACAATTGGTTCCCGAAAATGGCACCAAATTTCTGATAAGATCAAGATTTATCCTAAACAATATTGTAGAGAACATATCAAAATAGTATAGAAAATGGTCGAATTCCACAAAGACCATATAGCGCACTTTTAGTTTAATATCGAATTAAGCTAGGATAAATTAAAAGCAATAATTAAACGAATGTAAATCAATGAACTAAAACGCTAGGTGTTAGGAAATCCACATGTAGAAAAATTCAACAGCTCAAATTATCATGTAAGGATTATCACTAAAAATAGTTCTCAACTCAAAAGACAATTTCAGATTAATCTCCTCCCGAAGTATTAAATCCCTATGTTCAAATTACTATAAAAAACTCACGCCCTATTTAGATAATTCAAACATGCATTAAGTTCAGATTTGATAAGTTCATAAACATCCAAGACAATACTCCCGCAAGTAAAGAAATTTATTCATCTAGAGTAGGTCAGATTTTCAACCAAATCCGTTTGTGTTTATCAACATATTATCATGAACTAGGTAGCTAATCTAATTCATGCATTGAGAAAAAATATAGACTAAAAACGTAACAATTTTAATTCATTTCTGATAACCTTAACTATCAAACCCAGTTTCCTTAGGACACCCGAAAATCTAAATATAAAATACTCATACATAGTAAAGAAATCAGAAAGCATAATTAATGAAGAACAAGAAATCATAAACATAAAATAGATATATTGATAGATAACGAGAGTTCAGAAAAACTTCTCCAAATATAGGTTCTGAAAATCGTCTCCCTATGTAAAACTTAAACTAGAATAAAGCGTAAAAAGGTAAAATTCAAAAATAGGGAAAAAAAGTCTTGAGGATCACTGGTGCAAATAAATGAAAATCTTCACATCTTCTCGGGCTCGTGGATCGATCGATATGTCGTCAATGAGATCGATCGTTCTAAGACCATATTGATCTCTTCATTTTGAACTTGGCCAAAATCAAATCTTTTTGTGCACAAAACCGTTCATTTGTTCTAAACCGACTGAACACCTATAAATGTGTAAAAGACATCAAATTTGCGAAGAAATGCTCGGATAACGCTTGATAGCAAATATAAATGCTCACTATAAAGTGTTAACACCGAATAATATTTAAGACGGTCGAGACAAGTTGTTAATATACTCCTTGGATGGCTTGGCCATGTCTTGGACAACTACTACACATTCTTTTCCTTTTTTGATACTCAATGTCTCAAGTTCTTTTCCTTGGATCCTTTTTCTACAAATGAAATATACTTGATTAAATACGTGAATGACCTAAATTACCATGAAGGTAAAACTAGATGAAACTAAGTACTAAATTGCATTAAACATCATACTTATCAACTCCCTCGTTCTTGCCTTTTGCTTGTCTCAAAAAAAACAAGAGATCTTCCATAAAAGGATCTTTGAAAATGGAGCTTCATAACAATTAAGATCGTCAGTGAAGTCTCAAGTGTAGTATATAAATTAATTCCAATTTGTTAAGTTGAAAATGCTATTAATCTCAATTTCAATTGAAAATGATCTTCATTCAATAGATAATATTATTTCATCGGTAGTAATCTCAAATTCAACCATTTAAGTATACCACATACTCAACCAAAATACATGCCATCAACAATTCTTCACCGTTTTCCTATATGTGAAGTCTCAAGTGAAGCATATAAATTAATTCCAAATTTTTAAGCTGAAAATGCTATTAATCTGTGATTAAAGACATTTTTTACTATTACTCATGGGGTTCACTCACAAATAGCAGAATGCTTTCTTTGATTAAAATCAAGATAGATAACGATCAATTTTATGCATGAAAAAACCTTCCACATTTTATCCAAAGCACTGGTCCTAATTCTATCCCAAAACCTCAAACATCCTCATTAGACCTTGTATCTAATGTTCTAAAAATGGTTTGGTGCTAGTCGGACGGTGGACTAGCGCCTAGACAGTTGATGCGGAATTTACCGACGACTAAACAGTAGAAGTAATTAAAGTTAAAATTCAAGTTTATATAAATATAGTGGTTATAATGGTTTGTACTGAAAAAAACAAAACTGGAATTTAGGTGGCATAATGGTAAATAATCAAAATTTTCGTGTTGGCCATCAGAGTTCGATTCCCCAACCTACGTTTCTTTTTAAATAATTCACTTAAATGATAGAGGTAAAATTGTAATTATACATATCTTCTTTTTTCCTTCACTAAAACCCTAGCCACCTTCATATTTTTCTGCGTTTTTGCTTCGATTTTATTTTTTTCTCCTTTTATGCATCATTTTCCCATATAAAATAACTCAAATAACACTAATCTATGTAAAGCAAACCAAATCATCACTTGCTTAGAAAGCTTATTATGGGCATGTTCATTTACTTGTCGTTGGCGATAGCGACAGCAACAGATTTTTGTTCGTTTTCCTGTCGCTAACAATAGTGACCAGCGACTAAAACCTGCGACAAGTCGTTGTTCGTTTGTTAGTCGATGCGACTAGCGACAACAACTCAAACAGGCGACAGCGACAACAATTTTTGGTCGCTGGTACTTTCAGCGGCTGGTCGTTCTGGTCGCTACGACAGCCAAACGAACATCGTCTGGTCTCAATGACACCTATTAAAAAAAATTTAAATTATTAAATTAAATAAAAATCATAATAAATCAAAATAAATTCCAAAAATATAAATAAATTTATTAAATTAAATACAATGCGTTTTTTGCGGGAAATTTTTTTTGCATTTTTGTGAAAAAACGTATTTCCGTGTTTTTTGTGAAAATATCCAAACGGTTTTTATATATTTTAACCTTTTTAACCGAACCAAAATCCAAAGGTCTAGAAGTAATCACAACGACAGCTAAACGAATAACACAACGCACACTGCGGTTGCAAAAAAAGAATAACATAAGGTGTCGCTGGTCGGTGTCGCTGGTCGCTGTCGCAACGACTACAAAACGAACCACAAAACGTATTGCTGATTGCTTTCGCTGATCGCTTTCGCTGATCGTTGTTGATGTTGCTAGCGACAGGTAAAAAAACAGGGCCTAGATACTTTCATTGCAAACACCATTTTTCCTTTTAGACATATCTCCTAATTTTTTTGTTTTTTTATTTCATTTGTTTAGGATCTAGCCAAACCCTTTTTTAGCTTTGTTTCTTAGGTTCTAAAGTCTATTATATACCTTTGGTTGTCGTAAGGCTCTAATCTTCAAACTATTTTGTATTTTTTTTCCTCGAATCACCATTTTTCAAACTTCATTTCAAAACCGAATCTCTATTCTCATGAGAAAATTCTAACTTTTACTTTACGAAGATTTTCTATCTTTAACTCTTACGAAAATGCAATTACAACTCTCCTAAGGTTTTTACACATGAGACTACGTGATATTTTAACAAAATCATTATTCTTTAAAAGAAAAAATGAATATGTACACAGAAAATGCATGGGAGTCAAGAAAAAGGAGGATAAAAAAAAATTAATCAATAGATAAATTTTCCTTCCTGTTTTCAAAACACACCTTCTCGTGTGAGATGAAAATGAAAAAAGGGTAAAATAGCAATGTATTTACCAAAGAGTGTGGTTGTACCTTGATCCTTATGTCATGAGTGGACCTTGAGGCTATCATTTATTCCAACAAATTTTCCCTTTTTCTCTTGTCAAATACATTCAATATCCACCTAAAATAAAAGGCCAAATCAGTATATGAAAAGAGAAGATTAACAACATCCAAAAAACGCTATTACATCATTCCATAATGAATCTGGCGCATAACATAGCGCACTAGAAGAATGTGATTGTTAATAATCCAACAATAGCGATTGTATACATGCAATTGTGATTTCTTATAACATCGTCGTTTTATTGTTATGAATAAATTGTAATAATAGTTTTTCTATTTTCTTTTCTTTAGCATTTTATTTGTATTGTAATTTAGTTGTACCAATAGCAATTATGTTTACTAAATATAGCAATTTCATTTTATTATTACTTTATTTTAATGTATTATATCATAATTAAATTCGTAAATAAAATAAAATAAAATATGTTATTAATAACTTATTATATCAAACCATAAAATATTTCCAATGTTTACAAAATACTATCCAAAGCTAAAATAATCAAAAACTTTACTAAAACTACGCAATCAATCCTTCACAATCATCCCTCACATATAAACAATCATCATCAAATGCTTCACTATCAAATTTATCTACTTTTTCGATAGGCAATGGTGCACCAATCAAATCTTGTTATGTTTCAAACTCATGGTAGCTTCTAGGTGGTGCTCTCATAACAACATACCAATTTTAATAAGGATATTTTCTAGAATAGAATACTTGCTTTGCTTCAGAAGGCAAGATGAATGGATCTTTAAAGTAAGATGCTTGGTTCATATGAAGATTGAAAAGCGTGAAACTTGCTTTTCTTATGAGGGGTGTTGATTCCGACAGCTTCGCTTTCATTAAAAGTAATCGCGTTATTTGGCAAATCGAAAGATATGGGGAGAAGGTGATCGGGCTAGTTGGCACTCGATTCAGCTTTTCGGTGATTCGCTTTTATTGTAGAGATGTTGTATTGATAGTATTGCGATCCTCCGATTATCATGTTTACTTGGCGACTATTGACGCTGCTTCCTTTGTTCTCAGGCCCTCTTCCGCGCTTCCCTTTCATTCAGGTACCCTAAGGTGCATTGTTTCCTGGCGGTGCCTGGTCGGACCTAGGGTGTCTTTCATTCTCTCTGATGAGATCTTGATGTTGGTCATGCCTGACATTTCTCGTGCGGGTAGTTTTTCTGTTAGGCTCACTCCGAGAAATTTTTAGTTCGCCGTGGAGTGGCCTTTTGTTTAGTGGAACTCACCAAATGTGTTTTTATTGTAAGAGGTGTTTCGAGTCCAGGTGTTACCCGATGATCTTCCTTGTTTGTATGATAGGTTGATAGCACAGTTATGTGATCCCTGAAGATCCTCTCCCTCGTGATGGACGTACTTATCGTTACGAGAGTTTTTTTGTGCTCTGGTGGAATATCTTTTGCGGATGCCTTCTCTGATTTATGCTTATGCGAAAGATTTTTTATCTCTTCTTCAATGGTGATGAAATATGTGGCTGTATGAAGAGCATCCGGGATCGATCGCGATTTATTGAGGGAAATCCACTTTATGAATTTGACCTTTGTCAGATAGTTTTTCGGAGCGCGTCTATGGCCACCTTTTTCCTAATCCTGCTGACTCTCGACATTACGATCTTGAATCGTTTCATAATATCTCGGACGGATTCGTCCTCCCTTTGAGACAAGCTCCACAAATCGATGTCGGAAGTTTCTCTCTCTATAAACATGGAGTAATGTTTGAAAAATTTCGCAGAGAGTTGTCAGAAGTTTCCGATGAAGTTGCATTTCAATCGAGAGAACAATTCGAGAGTCACCCCAGGAGGTGTTCGATGAAGAGGACGCAAAAGCCTGCATCCTTTTCACCCTCCTTAAGTTTGGACTTCTCCATCGCAATTGGAAAGGTTTGTACATTGGCTTTCGAATTTGTGGTTGTGTCATATATGAGGATTTTAATTTTTCCAGGGTTAGAGAATCAAGCCTTAGTTATGCATGTCGTAAACGACATTTTCTGGGCTTCCTCGAGAAGTTGGTCGACCTCAAGAGTCGCACTGGTAGCGTGATGAATTTTTTATTTTACCGCCTAGACTTTTGCAGCGGTTTTTGCGATATAGTCGTGAAGATCGCGAATTTCATCAAAGTCATCATTAATGGCTTTTAGAGCTTGTCGGCGTTTATATCGGATGTTCCAATTCTGCTCCTCTACTAATTCCTCTTGTTCTACCTAGGAGAGGTTTTCTTCTTCTTCAGTCACAGTTTTTCGAACTAACGATCTTTCCGAGCCGAGCGTTTGCTTCTTCTCTTTAGTTGCACGTCCGCGTCTTCATCCAAAGCGTCGGACTGTTCGCTAGACTCCAAATCAAGTTGCTCAACATCGTTCTCTTCCGTTTCCCAGTCTAAAGGTGGAAGGTTGTTGACGTTTTTTAATGTCGCATCAGGATTTGTCTTGTCGCAATTTTGTTCTTATGGTTCTTTTTGTGCGTTTTGCGTCCTATCAAGCGGAATTGCAAATCGACTCTTTTTCCGTGGAGCTTGGTAGTTTCGCGTGGGAAGATGGTTCTGGTTTTGGGTTTTGACATGTTTTACGAGAGAACTTATCAGCTTATCTTATTACTCCAAATTTTTTTCGAGAGTCGAGAACATCCTCTTGATCTCGTCGAACACTACAGTGTTTGCCTCGGCGTTGACTGTGGTAACATTCGTTGGTAGAGTATTATCAACGTTGTCATTTGGTGGAGCACTGTCACGAACTGGTTGGTCATTATGATTTTCAATAGCCATGTATGAACTTGTTGTTTGACGTGAATTGTCCCCTTCTTCTACACCAAACTATGCAAACCAAAATTCGCACTGTCGATTTCTTTTAGTTAAGGAAAATCAAATAGAGTCCTAATTTTCCATAGATCTCGAATTTTTTGAGTCAAACGTAAACAAGATCAGAATACAAAAATAATTGATAAAAACACGAACTTAAGAATACGAAGGAGGGGAAAATAAGTCTTATTCCGAATCTCGTGAATGTGTTACAATCAGGAGATAGCCTCGGCCGTAAGAATTGTCGGCGAGTATCCTAGATCTAACAGTGGAGACTTTGATTAACCTAATTGAGTCGCATGTCACTAGTAAGAAAGGAAAATAATCTAAAGCCCTAAGTATTTTGGTGTCGAAAATTAAACATGTCTGTGCTCTTCCCCTTCGTCTCTCTTATATAGGCTTCATGGTTGATATGTCTTCTTTTTCCGTCTTCCGTTCTTCCACGAAAATATTCCTTTTCTAGTATATTCTTCTACAGAAATCTTTCTTTTCCATATTTCTTCCATTTCTTCACAACTTGCGGGACAAGTTTCGATCGTCATTACGCTTGGGCTATATTCTCTTATGGAATCATATGTGGGCCATACCGATCGTATAAGCGAGATAACATCAGCGCTTAAGATAGCCACTATCGTTTTATACGATTGATAAATACGAGCGCGTCCTTATAACCTTTCCAAAAGATGACGATTTTAATCTTACTGTTAAGATAATTCTCGGCGTTTCGGCTAACCATTGTCGTTTTATACGATTAATTTCATACGAGAAGATTTTACGATTCTTCCGTATGTCGTAGGAAATCATCGTATAACTAGGGTAACTTCGGTGTTTAGGATAACCAAAACCATATATACGATTAATTCGTTACCTATGCGAGCTTTATGGTTTTTATTGCAGAATTCCAATGGAATCTCATAATGATACGAACAGAGAGATTGGAGGTTCGAGATGAAATTAGCTTTCCAGTTGGTGAGCTAAACTTTGTATGGTTTAGCTCGCCAGTTGCAAGTTGAACATGTGTGGTTCAGCTCGCTATCTGGCGAGCTGAACGTCCATTGTTCAGCGTTCATGTTTTTCGTTTGTTGGTTAACAGTTTACGGAACTAAAGCGTTTTGTAAAAAGACCGTGATTTACTTGTTTTTCTTTCATAATGTATCTACCGAGGTCTTTCGTACTTCTCGGACATTGATCTTGAGTATGCCGGTTTCGAACCCCGACACTGGACATAAGCAGATTATCTTGCCTCGTTAAAAACCTTAGTGATAGGAAAACCCGGTGGGACAAAACCTTCTCGACTAAGGACAAAAGAGTACAGAGATAACCACTTGGATTATTCAACGATTGTAGTCCGATTCTTCCAAAACATGTATCCAATGACCTTTCAAAAATATTGGGACTTTAGTTACTTTATTCCATTGATTGGAATTGGTGCGATTTGATGCTTGGATCGATGGTTGTGAGGCATTGATTTTTTCGTGACTGTTTTTGACCCCAACAAATATAACTGAACACAGGATGTGTATAAACTAGAGGATGGTGAATTTTGTATCTAGAAAAGATCATTTTCCATTGTCTTTTATGGATTGGATGTTAAAAAGACTAGCAAACCATCCTTATTATTGTTTCGTAGATGGAAATAGTGGATACTTTTACATACTTAATGCTAATGATCAAGAAAAAACTACTTTTGCATGTCCGTATGGAATATTTGCATGTATGAGAACGTCATTTAGTATATGTAATGCACCTACTACTTTTCAGAGGTGTATGACTTCTATTTTTTGAATTCAATAGAGGAGATGGTAGATGTATTCATGGATGAGTTTTTCGTGTATTGCTCTTCCTACTCATCCTGTTTAGTTGACTTGTGTAGGGTGCATACCCAGTGTAAAGAAACAAATCTTGTCCTAAACTGAGAGAAATGTCATTTCATGGTAAGAAAAGAAATCGTTTTAGGGCACAAGATTTATGAAAAGAGAATATAAGTGGACAAAGCCAAGATTGATGTGATGATGCATCTGCAACTACCTAAGATAGTGAAGGACATTATAAGCTTTCTTCGACATGATGTTTCTACAGAATATTCATTAAGGACCTCTCCAAAATTATTAGACCATTGACAAGGCTGCTGTGCAAAAAGATATAGTTTACTTCTGACTCTGAATGCTTGAAAGCTTTCCACCTGATCAAGGAAGCTTTAGTCTCAGCCCCAGTAGTTCAAGCTCTAGATTGGAACCACCCATTTGAAATTATGTGTGATGCATAAGACTATGCAGTTGGGGCTGTCTTGGAACAAAGGAACGACAAGAAGTTGCATGTGATCTCTACTATGCTAGTAGAACAATGGATGAAGCCCAATGAAAGTATTCAACAACAAAGAAGGAGCTATTAGCAGTAGTCTATCTTGTTGGATCTAAGGTGATTGTCTACACAGATCATTGATATTACTCGGTTTTACAACGTAATAGTGGGTATTTATGAATGTTATTTTTCATTATTTTAGTGTTTCCTTGTATATTTGGCATATTTTTAGGATATTAGGTGTTCAAGTCATTTTGGAGCAAAAGAACGGATTTCAGAGCAATTTAGGAAAAATGCAGAAACTGCTCGAACAGGATGATGCCCTATCGATCTTAGAGTTCTCGATCATGCAAAACCCCTGGAATTTTACGAGCTTATAGATCGATCGATCCTCAGTTGGATTGATTGATCTAATTTCATCAATGCCTGACCGATTCTTATAAAGCCCGATCGATCTCCGTACCCGAGAAGAATTTAAAGAAAGCCA
Organism: Iberis pinnata; assembly: GCA_900406425.1. Taxonomy (NCBI): domain Eukaryota; kingdom Viridiplantae; phylum Streptophyta; class Magnoliopsida; order Brassicales; family Brassicaceae; genus Iberis; species Iberis pinnata. Next base: position 11,133 of record OVBE01005710.1, read on the forward strand.
AATTACAAGATCTTCCTGAAACTTATCTGCAGTTTTCCTTTTAAAAAAAACACTATATAATCCTTGTTGCTAGTTTTATTTTAAGCATGCTTTATTCTATTCTAGTTTACTGAGGGAGACGAATTACATAACCCTTTTACATAAAATTTTCAGAACCCTGATTTATACCAATACATATTAATGATTATGAATTCTTCTTTGATATTAATTTGTGTTAACTTTTAAATGTCTTAGTTGTTCTCTAGTTAGGTTTTAGGATTTCCCAGGGAAACCATATTTGATTGTTAGGGTTTATCTTAAAGAGATTATAATTGTTAGGTTCTTAGTCTAGACTTGTTCTTAATGTTTGAATTAAACTGGCCGCTTAGTTAATGATATTAGGATGATAAACCCAAAGAGATTTGGTTTAGAAATCAGATATGGTCTAGATGAGTAAATGTTTTTTCTTGTGGGAGTATTGTCTTAGATGTTTATGAACTTATCAAATCTAATCTTAATGCTTGATTGAATTATCTAAATATGATGTTTATCTTTAGTAATTTGAACATAGGGATCTAATACTTCGGGAGGAGATTACTCTAGATTTTGTTTTTTGAGTTGATAATTATTTTCAAAACGAAAATCCTCGCATGATAACCTGATTTTTAAACATGATAACATGTGGAATTCCCTATCGCCTAACGCTTTTAGTTTATTTTTAAAACCGTTACTTTTGATTCTTGCTTTGATTTAGTTACAACCATCTATTTTATCTGTCTTAGCTTGACTCGATTTAAAACTGAAAGTCGTGCTATCTGGTCTCTGTGAGATTCGACCCTATCTATACTACTGTGTTCTCTGCAATGTATTTTAGGATTTAAATTCAAAGTTTATCAATCATGCATCACTAAGGAACACTTATGCAAAGAAGGATACCAAGCCAAGGCTATTGAGATGGATTCTAGTGCTACAAGAGCTTGACATGGAGATAGTGCTCAAGAAGGGAATTGAAATGGACTAACTGATCACTTTTCTAGAATAAGGATCATCATTGATGACTTTATGCCTAAAGAACAACTCATGGTGGTTCACGAATGTGAATTTGAAGCTGAAGCAGTAGATGATATATCATCTTGGTATGCAGACTTTTTTAACTTTATGGTGTGTGGAAAAGTATCCATAGGCTTTGATGCATACAAGAATAAGAAATTCTTGAGAGATGTGAACCATAACTATTAGGATGAACCTCTTTTAATAAAAAAAAAAGTTCAAATTGTCTGTTTAGAATATGCATTGCATAAGGGGAAGTGAAAGGTGTTCTGGAACATTGCCATGGTTCTACTTGTAGAGGGAATTTTGCAACCTTCAAGTCTATTCAAAAAGATATTGCCAGCTGGATTATGGTGGCCTACCATGTTCAAGGATACACACAACTTCATATCCAAGTTTGATCCATTTCAAAGAATGGAAAACATAAGCAGGAAAAATGAAATGCCTCATAACCCAATTTTAGAAGTTGAATGGTTGATGTTTGAGGTATAGAATTGACCCATCCTTTCAATCCACCATCATTTATGAATAACTATATTTTGGTAGAAGTGTTATGTCTCTAAATGGGTTAAAGTCATAGCATGCCCAACAAATGATGCAAAGGTTATTGTGAAGTTGTTCAAAAGCATCATCTTTCCTAGGTTTGGGATACCAAGAGTAGTTACAAGTGATTGAGGATCTCACTTCATCAACAAGCTATTTGAGAATCTGTTGAGGAAGCATGGTGTGAAGCACAAAGTATCTAGACCCTATCATCACCAAACCAATGGACAAGTGGAAGTCTCCAACAAACAGATCAAGGATATTCTTCTAAGAGTTGTAGGAACTTTGAGGAGAGATTGGTACAAGCTTGATGACACACTTTAGGCTTATAGGAAAATATATAAAATTCAATAGGATGCACACTATTCCATTTCTTTATGGGAAGGCATGCCATCTACCAGTGAAGGTTGAATACAAAGCAATATGGGCAACCAAACTCTTGAACTTTGACATCAAGACATCTCAAGAAAGAAAGGAAAGGAATCTCCATGAACGTGAAGAGATAAGACTTGAATCTTATGAAATCTCTTAAGTCTACAACAAAAAGACAAAACTCTTCCATGACAAAAAGATCTTGATTAAAGAATTCAAGGTTGGCGACCAAATACTTCCGTTCAAGTCAAGACTCAAGCTTTTTATAGTAAAGCTTAAATAAAGGTGGTCACGACCATTCACAATCAAGGAAGTGTTACCTTATAGAGATATCATGTTTATTGGGAATTCTAGTGAAGAGTTCAAATCAATTGGACAAAGGATCAAACACTACTTAGCTGAAAAGATCATTTCAGAAGGAACTTCGGTTCTCCTTGGAGAATCCTCTCAAAGTTAAAATATTTACATGAAGAAAATCTCATGTTTATCATTGTAAATAAAAACTTTTAATTTTTGGTTTAGTTTTTGATATGTTTTAGTGTTTTAATCTGTTCAGAGGTTGGATCTTGTAAATTTAGGGCACTAGGTGATGGAAATCAAGAAGAAGTGTGCCAAAGGCTATTTACTTGAATCTACACTAAAGCAAAAATTTGGATGTCACTTGACTTATCTGTCTTGTTCGGCTATATGCAAGTTGATCAAAAATATTTGTGGCCAAAATCACTTGCACTAGACAAACCAATCGACTTTAAACCGAGTACAACCAACAAATTTTCAGCCAAAATGCTTGTAGTTGTCACTCAACTCACTTATAAGTCGAGTGCACCAACCTGCTAGAAGTACAAGTCTTGGCAATGGTCATAAAACTCAACTCCACGCCGAGTAAAACATATGCCCAAAAGTCCGAAAAATCTTGCAGTGGTTAGAGCACTCAGACCCACACTAATTCAACAAGATTCCAAAAGAGCCGACTAAGGCTACAGTGGGGGAACACATACTTGAGCTCTCTTCTGAAGTTAGCTGTCCAAGCCAGGCAAATGAATGGTGAATTTTCCAGAAACATAAGAGATATTGCCAAGGGGAAGAAACCAGTTGTAGAGGAAGAGGAAGAACGTGAGGAGCATGATGAAGAAGAAGCCAATAAAGTCAAGGAATCAATCATCCAAATAAGAATCCATTGTTATGCTCCTTGCATATGGATTTAATGGAACATAGTACTCTTACACTGAAACAATGAAAGAACTTGGGATCAAAAGAGATGTAGAGTACCTGTTTTAGTTTTTTAATCTACACACATTAATGAGTTACCATTTTGAAGCTTACAAGATGGAAACTTACCATTTCATAGCTACTCATGAGGTGCATTACTCTGACGATGATTCAAATAGAGCACTTGGCTACATCACCTTCTCAATCATAGGCGTGGAGTATTCTCTCCCCCATAGCCAATTGGATAATTTGCATAGATTCCCACCAGGCGATGGAGAAACCCAAAACTTTGACAAGAGGGAATTGTATGCACTTTGGAAGACCATAGGGGTTAAGGATTGGACTTGACACTCAAAGACCTCCTGGACTACGCAAGTGATAGGTAACAAATGTATGGGGATAAAGCAAACGCAAACCTCACATGTGTTAAACTAGACCAGCTTTTATATTACAAGGAATGGTCCTTATGGTTGCATAAGAAGAATACAAAAGGAGAAATGTGCATTGGAGGTGCAGAGACTCCTATTCTGGTAGCTTGTAGAGTGCCATTAACATCTAAACCTTACTCAGCAAGGTGGATTGACCTTGAACACTTAAGGACGACACATTTCTTTGAGGGTCCAGAAGAGAAGCTCTTGTACCGGTTCATCCACCCGAATCTAGGAGAAGTAAGGTTTTGTCTCGCTTGCTTTTTAGTGACTATGATCAGATGGGGAACAATATTGATATTAAGTCATATGTGGAAGTGTTTTACAACTCACAAGAAAAAGAAGAGAATCACAACGCTTCACATGATGATGAGGAGGATGCATCAGAGCATTATTACTTTTAAGAATCTTCAGCACCTGGGAAGGCCAAGAATTTGGATGAAGCTCTAAAATAGATTGGATTACTCCAAAAATGGAACAAGTTTCACGATAAAACAATCCATGCTTTGAAGGGCACAACGAAGGAGCTTAAGGATCAACTCAAAGAGGTGACAAATAAATTAGAAGGCTTTTCAGGAGAAATTCAGCAGCTCAACATCGTCAAGGACAGTCACTCTAGCTTCACCAAGTATTTTGGCAAGGAGTGTGTCATTTACCATTGCACTAAGGCGTAATATACTAGTAGATCCAACAAGACATTCATCTTCCAAGCTTGCAACATATACCATATAGAAGAAGAGGAGAGTAGAAGCTCATGATACTAAAACTAGCAACAGACTCAGATTAGCTAACCCATTACAGCGACTCGAATGAAGTTCAGCACCTACTTATACAAGGGAGAGCATGGAAGATTACACTACCTCCTTCTTCACTCAACCATGAGGTACCAATTCAACCTTCATTGTATATACCATTGCATCTCTCGTTTTATTATGTGTGCTTTGTACTTGAACTCTCCTTTGAATTATGGTTACACAAGGGACTGTGTAATTTAAGTTTGCATGAGGGTTTAGGAAGCATTTGATGAGTTTGTTTGTTTTCTTATTTGAAATTTTGCATCTTGAGTCTACATGCATCTAAAGCATGGAAAACTATAAGAAGTTTGAAAAAATTTCAAAAGTTTTCCAAAAAACAAAGTGTTTATGTAGTTGCATTTGCATTTTAGGATTAAGTCTACTCTTGTTTTGTATAGGTTTCTTACATTTACATATGGGACTAGGATGATTATAATGTTGTAAATGTGCTGATTTATTTTATAGTCTCAACGCCCTAGTTCATAGTTTTCTAATGCACTATAATTAAGTTTGAAGTTAGAATGAACCATGCTTGCAATGTGTAGTTTCATAATCTTTTCTTGATTGAAGCATGTTGTGATTTGATGCATGTCTCTATCGATTTGAACCTGAATTTGATTAGTACTTATCATGTATATACATTGGATTTGAACTCATGGATACTATATACATACTTGGGTTTTATTTTACTATTGTATCACTCTTGCTAATCCAAGTAGAATCTCCAAATTTAACGTAGCTTTTTTCAAGCCATGTATATGTTACTGAGTGTGAGGTCTTTTTCTATAATGAGTTTGGTAGTGTTAGGTTTGAGCTGACAAGAATAAAATTTCATGTAGTTGTAGTTCACGATTATATTGGACTAGATAGGACTATGTGGAATTCGGTTCTAGGTATTGGGTTTAATTGAGAAAGAAAAGAACAAATTGAGAAAGGGTAAACAAAAAAAAGGAGTAGGTAAGAATTCTTAAGAGAAGAAAGAAACTGAAAGTGAAATAGTATGATTTAGTAAAGGATTTGGGAAGTGTAATGTAAAAACGTATGATTTTGTGCAAACTGAAAAAAATAGAAAATGAAAAAGCGTAAAATGCATGATTGTAAAGAAAAGAAAAATGAAAACCATAGCTGCTAAGATCATAAAAAAATCCATCAGCTAGAAATCATTAATCAAAGAAACCTCTCCTAGAATAAGAATAAGAAAAGAAGAAAAAAGAAATAAGAACCATGAAGACTACTTTGAGCTATAAAGGGTAGAAATAGAATCTCCTACTTGGTTTAGAAATAGGAAAGTTGTTAGCTTCTATGTTTTCGGGTATATGAGATTCGGTTCTTGTATGCATCAGTTGGTTCTTAACTTTAGCATTTTTCTAAATTTCATTCCCTTTTTGAGAGATCCCCACTCTAAAGTGCTAACCATTATATGAAGGGTTCATCTTTGCCTCTTAACTTGTCATTTAGCCAAATGAGCTCATTGAATATGCATAGCTTGATCGTTAGTTTTTTTATAATCAATGTTAAAGGGATATGTGGATTAAAATACATGTGTACGTTAGAACTGATGTGAATTATGCTTTGATGAGTATCGCTAAATTTTTTGAGAAGAATGAGATTAGTTTTCATTTTAGAAATATTAAATTGGATATTGATTTCATCTAGTTTATTAGCATATTTTAGTTATAAGTCCCCATCTTCAAACATCTTCTCCAGCTTATGAATTACTTTTTTAGGGAAAGCAAGGATTAAGTTTGTGGGAGTTTATATCTCTTCATTTTTACCTGTTATAAGTATACTTTTATCATCATTTTATGTCATCAATGTATTGAATTCATAGTCCTTCTTAGTCACTTTGCATCTTAGGATAGTTTTTCATATGCATAGCCTACATGTTGCAGTTTGGAGGTTATTCAGGTACATGGAAGCTTTCGGAGTTGCAAGAACTAAGTAAGGAAGGAGAAATGAATGACTCTAGCTTTCACTCAGCCACACATGATCGAGTTAGAGGATTGGAGCAAGGACATGGGCAGACTCGGCCAAGACACTTAGCCAAGCTAGCCGAGTTAAACACTTAGCCGCAGGATAGGACCAGACTCTGTCAAGGCACTCGGCCAAGCCAGCCGAGTCAGACGTTCGTGCAAGAGAAGAATTCAAAGTTGATTAAAGAACTCGGCCAAGACCCAATTCAGATGCTTAGTGAAACGGAAGAAAGGCCACTCGACAAAGGCACTTAGCTCCATGTCGAGTTAAAAAGGCTCGACGGAAGCAAGGCACTCAGCCAAGGCACTCTACTCTATACCGAGTCAGAAGACCCACTCGGCTAAGGAACTCGGGTTGGAGCCGAGTTAGAACAGATATGCACCGTAACGGCCGAAGCACTCGACCAGCCAACCCGAGTTGTGCATCCGTATAAATACCCTCATTTCATATATTAGTAGGTTTTATCCTTTGTTTTTTTGCTTTATCCTTAGGTTTTCTCTCTTTTATGGTTTTATGTTCTTTAGTGTTCTTGATTTGTGGATCAAATATCTTATATTATATTTTGTTTCATCCTTTGATTCTTGTTAATGCTTTTAGTCTCTGCTTCATCTTCATAAATATCTGGTTTTTATTGATTTTTGGGTTTTAGTAGTACATGGGGATGGGTTAGAGTAGGTGTGAATCCTTAGTCTCCCAGATTGTTTAAGCTTGTACTTGCATAACCCTTCTAGATTAGTGTTCTTAATGCTAATTTCTTTCTCATCAACTGAAATATGAACCCAGTCATTTCCACACCCACATGGTGTTTGATAAGATGTATGAACCAACTAATTTTATATATTTACCTTCGTATCCCAAGGGATGGTTGTTTAGGGTGTTTATTGGCTTTAATAGACTGCTTTTTCATGCCTTCTAGGTTGTTAGTTTACAATTTTAATCATATGGCTTGAGTTAATAGATTTTTATTGCATCTTGATTGGTAAATAGCTCACCTATTTGGATTGATAACCTAATATACTGCAATGATATTTGATAGTGTATTAGAAAAATTGAATTAGTTACTAAGAAAAATCCTACTATCAAAATCCTCAATATCAATAACTCCTTAGAACCTAAGAAAAGAATGAGAGTGCTGAGAAAGATTGCCGAGTTCGCAAGAGTCGTTGAAGCATATTTGAGTCTAGGTTATGTTTTTATTTTGTGATTAGCACCTGCAAAACTGTAACATCCTCGAACTTTAATAAGTTTGTTGGCATGAGCCATGAACAAGTAAAAATTAAGATAGAAAAAAGGCTAAGAAAAGTTAGAAGTTCTTAGGTCTTTAGGAAATGTAAGACCAAGCAAAAATCAAAATTTGAAGGCTTTTTGACTTTGGTTATTTAGGTCTTTATCGAGGTGGCAAACTGAAAAATGATATAAGGGCTATAGAAGTGGGTGGATATAGATGGGTGGCCAGAAAGGTCGATGGCAAGGCTTGGATAAGATCAAGGCCTAGCATAATCATCCGATTATGCTTGGGAAGCATGATCAAATATGTAAGGGGAAACATCAAAGGATCAATTCAAGGTAATTCTCGAATCCTAGGCTGGATCAAAGTGTTCGATCAAGAACATAAGGGGAATCTGAATATAGAACTTAGCCAAAACATTTGATTTCGGATGGCTAAAGAGAGGTTGAGGGATTAAGGCAAAGATCGGTTTCCAACTCAGCGGCTCAGATCTTACTCGAAAAAGCTAATGGATCGAGCTAAGGAAGCTAGGCGAGCTGTATTGCAGCTTATTCTAGCTCAAGTCAATCTTGACCAGTTGAACTAGTTAAGTAAAATAGACATTAGTTGGACATTTAGGTCGAGCTGCCGAGTGGGCGGTTATGGCCAAGTCGCACCAGTTTGGGAAATTGTGCATGTTAGTAAAGGCACAAGTTAGCTAGGTTGTATTGAGTGGTTAAGAGCGAAATCTATAACAGAGGTTGTTGCTTTCATTTTAGCACACATAGTAACTCTAAAAAAAACACTCTAAAAATCCACCAAGGCATTTTGGGAGTTTTGAGGGAAAAGAGTAACATTTGATCGATTTTAGGCGGGTGGTTCGTAGTCCAGTCAATACGAGTGAACAAGATGGTAGCTTTGGTGCAGAACTCACCACTTAAGACTAAGAAAAGAAAGAAAATTGTGGGAAGCATTTTACTTAGCGCAAGTCTACAATCCGTAAGGAAAAGTGGTGTATAGTTGGGATAATGTTAGAATTGATACATGTAAAATTTGTAATACCTTATTAGCACACTATTATTAATAAAGATCCTTGTTTGCTTATAACTACGTCATGTCGACTATAATTCAAAGGCTTAACAAAATTGAATAACCTCTTAAAAAAAAATGATTAAAATCGGCTAAGATATTATTATGGAGTGAATGACTCATAATCTCTTAGTAATTCGAGACAATATAGATCTAAAATTGGTGTCTACTCTTAGTCACTCAAGTGTAGTGAATATAAAAGTAATTTCATGTTAATAAACAGGAGTTAGAAGAATGGAAGCATCACCAAACTCAACACTCACGAAGGTAAAGACTTCCTACAACAAATCTACAAATTATGCGGTTTATTTTTTTAGAGGTATTTCAAGTTGTACTCTTTTTTCCGAAGCTTGGTTTTATTCCAATGAGTTTTCTAAGTTTCATTTTTAATAAGGCAATTTGGAGTACAATATCACTTAGAAGAGGAACCAAAGAACTTAAGCATATTAAACTTTGGTCCACAAGAGAAGAATGAGTCAAATTCAAGTCCAAACCAAGGAAGAAAACCAAAGCTCATTTTGCTTAAAACTCTTATGACTCATGACCCCCTTTGTTATTTTGCTTCCATGTCTTCCGTTTTTACTATATAAGACCATCTCCAATGGTAGATACTCCTTTGGGTATCTAGAACTTTTTTTATTAATATTTTTATTAAACACATTCATTTAAGAACCTTTAAACTCATTTAATTATTTGTGTCCTCCAATGGTAGATCTCTAAGAAGTTCTTAAAAACAAAATTAAAAATTTTCAATATAAAATTATATTATAAAGTTTACAAATAATACAAATTAAAACATACATGAAATAAAATAAAATGAAAAGGAAAATCTACAATTTTAATGGAAACAAACGGAGCACAAAACACAATACAATTATCACATATCAATCACCAAACACTCTTATTTCAATCTAAGTTTTATAAAAAACCAGACTTAATCAATGCACAATACACACAAATTAAACATATTTGTAAAAGATAAACACTTACCTTAAAAAGAGCAGAAAGAGCAAGATATCCAGGAACGTTTGGAACTTTGTTGAAGTTCATTTCTTAAGAGCTGTAAAAAGAACCAACATTGCTAGTCAAATAAAAGAAAATCCTCATCTTGAAATTCAATCCACAAAGATCTCATAGAAAAGCTTCAACATCTGTTAAAGATTCAAAGCTAACAAATGACCATGCCTTTGACCATTTTCAAATAGATTATGTAACCAAAGATCGTGGAACAACATATATGATAAAAAAAACTTGCAACAAGAACATATTTTCTCTATTATCAGACTGTACAATGATGAGACAACACATGAGCATATCAATAAACACAGAGACTGTTAGGTTTTTGTTCTTAACTTGTTGCTTAAGAAACTCAAACGAAATGCAAAATTAACACTCGAGATTTGGTAACCCAGTTCC